>JAOVVA010000044.1:11868079-11885418 GCA_028565275.1 Leiocassis micropogon
ACCTTTCCTTTCTTTTCTATTAACACCTTTATCAGTTTGTTTGAATTGTGTTTCGTACAACTGTCTGTTGTAAGATTATTTGGATAAATGTGTTTATTGCTAGTATGCAGCTAAACATTTGTCAAGCCATGTAATAAGTGAATAAAAAAAAAAAATTATGCTCTTTGACCATAGATGTCATCAGTTGAATGTATTTTTTAGGTTCGAAATGATTAATTATTATTATTGATAATTATTAAACCCCCAAGTGAAAGGAGCAATTTGTGATGAGTTCCACTATGATGTAATTTATTTAACAAAAATGAAGCCCAAACAAAAAAAAAACCTATGGGCAATACTAAGGTACCCCCTTACTGCTTCCTCAGGATTTAAGAGGATAAGTTTCAGTCAGGTGCTGCTAATCCTCATCCCTTGATTAATTGACCATCAGCAGGTGTGCAGACCTCCTAAAAGCAGATGTTTTGGTTTGCTGGTCTAGAGCTTTCAGGTGCATGTTAACACAATGCCAAAAGGGAAAGACATAAGCAATAGTCTGAGAGAAGAAATTGTTGCTGCACATCAATCTGGAAGGGGTTTTAAAACCATTTACGAACAATTTGGATTTCACTATTCTCTAGTTCTATAGTGAGAAAGTATTCACAAGTGGAAAGCATTCAAGGCAGTTGCCAATCTTCCAAGGAGTTGACGTCAGACTGGCAATGCTTGGAGAAATATAAAACAAATCCTAAGAGCTACTAAGTAGTAGTAAGTAAGAAAACTTGCAAAATCACAGGGTGATCAAATACTTATTGACCTCACTGTAAAAGAGGCGGCACAACTTTTTATGTTCACTATGCTCTGTAGGTGGCTAAACTATGCAACTCTATTCTGGCTGAAGGAAGTATTTTTCTGGACCAGAAAAATTTGAACAGATATTCGTGTGACAAGACCTTTTGTGTGGCATATTTCTGTCAAATGTCAGCTTCTATTCATCTGTGTTTGTAGCCTGATGGTTAGACTGATTAAGAGTCTATAGGTGAAGATTTTATAACATAACATATATTGACAACTTGCCTGAGCATGTTTTACCCAAAAGTCTGGTTAGTTTGACTATTGTGATTGATTTGTACTGTGCTTGACCATGGTTTAGTATACTGTGCCTTGGCCGTCATGAAGATTTGGTTGAGTTTCATGCATGAGCATTGAACTTGAATTTTGTGATTTTAATAATACAATTGTCTAGATTACGGTTTGTAATTCAAACATTTTACAGAACATTTCTGTGCTGCATAATTAATAAAAATTCATAAAACATGTCAATGGTTCATGTGTCGCTATGCCCCAGAACAACTCCAAATAAGCCACAGGGCAAATAAAATCATGAACTCTATTGTGCTATGTGAGAACACAGCACAGAAAGTAGCAGTGTGACGTAAGTGTGCTCAGGCCTGGAATGTTAAGTGGAAGGTGAGTGCAGGCCAATGGGGGAGTAGAGAGGGGTGGGGGCAGTTGTACTTGGGCTTGGTATGAGGTACCATGTCTGATGCGAGTATGCCCTTAGAAACCATAAATACAAAGTTTATTTGCACCAAAACAATATGGAAAAAAATATTGTTTTCTTCTTATTCTTGCATTCATGTTTTATATGAAGTTTAACATACACTGTGCTAAAAAAAAGCCATTGATTTAATGTGTCAATAAATGAATATACATTTTGTTAATTGTATTTAAAAATCAGTATTGTCAAGAGTATCACATATTAATTCATTTTGTGATCAATGTTTTAAGAAGAAAGTTCCTCAGACTTAAGTTTATTGCACTGAATAGAAATAAAACCAACTTTCTTCATGTATTGAATATAAAACTTTAATAATTTATGGGAATTACTGCTTTGCTCACCTGTTTCCTTTTGTCATCCGAGTTTAGATGGAGTACTTTTGGTCGATCCAGAATACCTTAAAGACAGAAAAGGTGAGGTCAACAATTTAGTCATAAACCATTTGCCTAAACCTCTCTCTTCACCATATGTAAATTTGCATCTTTTTAAAAATTCCTTCTCTCCTCACCTATTGGACAGTTTTTGTGACGCTGACGTGTGCATTTCGTTATGGCCGAGAGGATCTGGACGTGTTGGGATTGTCCTTCAGAAAGGACCTTTACATCTCCACCTTCCAGGCTTTTCCTCCACTGCCTGAGGAGCGCAAACCACTCAGCCGCCTGCAGGAGCGCCTACTCAAAAAGCTCGGCCAGCACGCACACCCCTTTAACTTCACTGTAATTACCACTCCTATTCTTCTTATTCAGAGGACATATTTATCTAACCTATTATAAACCTACAAATGCTTCTTATTCTTGTACTGTAGGTACAGTACAACATGCTCCAAATATTTTACAATGAATATTTAATACGATAAAGGTACTTGGAAAATGATCAAAATATATTAAATGTTAGTGATTTTGCACTCAAGCAATGTTTTCTTTTTAAAGAACAAAAGACTATACGTTTGCTTTTTTAGAGTTACATTTAAATATGTGGAATGTTTCTGAAATTAAATCTTCGCCTGTCCTTCCCTCTTTCACCCTCACTTTTGCTCTATGATATAATAAATTATTAATACAGTTATTAATATTACTATCAAAGCTGACATTAAAATGTCCTGTCTTTGATGTCGGGAAACCTTATAACTAGAGCAGTCAATATGCCTCCTACAAAGTGCTGACACTGGAGACTCCTTTCCATAAATGCTAAATAAACTTCACCATGCAAACTGGAATCATTGGATTTTTTTATTTTATTTTCTCATATCATGAAATAAATGCATGAAATAAGACACAAGACAATTTATTGGATTATAAGAATGCAAAATCAGCCATATAATCATGTGTAAAAGTTAGTGCCCCCTTTTTAAAATTTTATGTAAAAATATAATAAAACTTATCTGATCTTAGCATGTCTCAGTATTTATTTTTAAATAAATAATGGCAGGGTGAAAAAAAGTTACATGTTTGAGGTTTTATTTGCCTAATACTAAGATGTGCTTTAATCAGATGATTTTATTAAGAGAAAAAACAAAAAAAAATGGATTTAAAGAGACTACACTAATTTTTACACATGACTGTAGCACTAAAAACATTAATATTAAAACCATTTTGCCCCTTGGGATGTGGTTCTGCAGGGCGTGTGGGGGTGTTTGCAGAGGATTTTTTGGGAGCTGTGGGTTGCCGAGGAGGACAACATTTTACTAATCAGAATAGAGAATTCAACAGCACATGTGGGACAACCTATTTAGAAATTAATTTACAAAGGATGAAAGTAAAAAAAAAATATATCGATTTACGTTTTTAATGCCTAAATAAAGTGTCTGTTGTGTTTTTGCATAAACAGGTTTTCCATGCATTTTTGGTATTAGGAAATTATCTTATTAATTACTCGTATGCTACACAAGCAGCAGATAGAGACCAGTTTAAAAAATGCTCCAATGGTTCCTTTTTCTTTATGAAGATGTTTTGAATTAAAAATATTATACACACAGGTTTTTTTTCACTATTAAGTGCATGCCCAGTGTGAATGGGAGAATGTTCAATCTGTCTCCTGTTTGATTTTAGATTCCTCAGAATCTTCCCTGCTCAGTCACTTTACAGCCAGGACCAGAGGACACAGGCAAGGTAAAGCCACACTCACTAAATTACTCACTGGCTTTCTGACCTTACAAATTTGTCACTACAAATATATGCCTACTCTTCCTCCCTCAGGCATGCGGTGTAGACTTTGAGATCAGAGCTTTCTGTGCCAAAACTGTAGAGGAGAAGATTCACAAGAGGTGCAGCACTTTATCTTCATGCTCATGTCCTTGTAGGGCACAGTGTATTTTTTTTTTTTAGTGTATGCTGCTGCTCTGTATATGTGGGTGTACATGCACTACACTTTAAGTGTGGGAGTAACCTGTGTTTATGCTTTAGATTTTTGATTTGTAGCAAGATAAGCAGACTGTTGAGCTTTGTGCATGTACGTGTTCGTCTAGAAACTCAGTGCGGCTGGTGATCCGTAAGGTGCAGTACGCTCCAGAGAAGCCAGGACCACAGCCTATGGTGGAGACCACACGCAGCTTCCTCATGTCTGACCGCTCCCTTCACCTGGAGGCCTCCCTCGATAAAGAGGTATATAAACACATGCAAACGCTTATGCACGCAATTACCATTGGCTAACAGTGTTTTCCTGTATGCTTGATGTTTGCATGCATAATTTGCATATGGATGGATATTTTGCATGCTGTTCAAAAGCATCAGTAGTCACAGCCGTGCAAAAGAATACATCCCGAGCCACATTTTACCTTTTCACCCCTTTATTAAAACATTAGGCTTCAGAGAGAGGCTGTTTGGTGTGGTTCATTTGGGGCGTAGTCATCACATCACACTGTGACGTCTCAATATAGTGCATTCTGCGATACAAAACTATGTACAGTACAGTGTAATTTTACATGATACATTTAGAAACTTCACAAACGGTAAAGAGACAAAAGCTGTGCATTTGTATGTACAGAATGAAGCGTTAGTCATTGGCCAATCTTTCACTGATGTGACTCTTTAAGTACAGGGCTTTTTATTTCCCATGCTGCTGTAAGTTTTACAAGGCAGAAGGTTGTCATTACTGTAATTCTGCCATGACATCATAGCATTATCCTATTGCTCATAGTAGTTGTAGTCAAATAAAATCCTGTGAAGTACATTCTGTTCTTTTTTTTTTTTTTTTTCCCCCGCCTATATAAAATCACAATGTGTACCAAGTCTGTGATTAGCACTTTGTTAGCAGTATTATTTTGGATTTCTATCAAATTTTATTACAACACTTGCAATGTCTCTAGCACTAGTGCTACCTCTTTAATTAACATACCGCCTTGTGTGAATTATTTGCTTTCTGTGAGTTCTCTCTAACATCTTTTCCTCTCTCTCTCTTTCTCTCTCAGCTCTACTACCACGGAGAACCCATCAGCGTCAACGTCCATGTCACCAACAACTCCACCAAAACTGTCAAACGAATCAAAATCTCAGGTAAAACTCAATCTAAACCATACATCACTGCTTCATGGTGTCAGAGCTGTTTTGTTACTTGTGTGAAACCGCATATTGAGTGTCTGCTGCTCTGCAGCACTCTTTTGATCCATGCCTCTTGCTTTTTCCAACAAATGGAATGTTGTGTATCTGTTTGGGGAAGGTCTTGAGTTAATAATTGTGTGATATAACAGGAACATCTGTTGGTCAGTGTGTTATTGAGGATGTTATAGAGTTGTTAAAGTGCTCGATTGGGCGTTCTCGTCCGTTAATGACAACACCGCCATAATATTTTAGAAGAGTCTGTTTGCTGATGGAAATCTACAGACATTCAGGTGGAACTAACAGAGAGGGATATACTGTAGATTACATCTGTTTTATGGATTGTCATTGTGTGCATGCATGTGCATTCTGCCCAGCTTTGCTAACCCTGCTGTGTTTCTCTGTTCTCTTCCTACAGTGCGACAGTATGCCGATATCTGTTTGTTCAGTACTGCACAGTACAAATGCCCAGTGGCTCAGGTAGAAGCCGAGTGAGTACCCCTTCATCTCCGTTTATACCTCCTTTCATCTTTCATCCCTTGCTTCATCGTTCACCCTATATTTCATTTCCTGACTCCTTTTCTAGCTCATCTGGTCATGACTTATTATTATTATTATTATTAATTAATTAATTAATTAATTTTTTATTTCCTCATCGTGTTTTGCTCTTTGACAGTGTGAAAAGTGTATATAATATTTGTGTACATCACACATAACAGGGTGTTTGCAGTTTTCACACAGAGTTTTAAAGAAGCAGGGATGAATTATATCAGTCTCATCTTTTGACTCCTGAGGTTCAGAGTTTCCCCAGGTTTTTGCTCTGATTAGCCTTTGTGTTATTGCCTCCAAAAGGTCAGTCGGTAGTTTGTCACTGAAAACTCGCTGCTCTATCAGCTCTCTCCTAACACTTTTCCCTCAGAGAAAGATTCGGAGCGATCCACAGATCTGACGCTTCTGTATCAGTTAATCAAACCTTCTGCTCGATACTCCAGCATTATCCACATAGCAAGGAATGTTTAATTTACAAGAAGATAAATTCTAAGTAGTTTTTGTTTACTCATCGAGCTTGGTTGTCACGGTAACAGCCCAGGGCCGTAGGCTGAGGTTGAACTAAGCAAATTTTATACTATACGAATTCTAGCATTTTGATTTTGCTGTTTATTTATTGTTCATATCATGAAAGACATATTTGGTCATGAGTTGAAGCTGGTGTTACTCACTGCTGTGATGTTCGTCTCAAATCCTCCAGTAGGCGGATGATGTAGGATTACATGAAACTCATGGAAGAGCAGCACATACACTAGTGGCAATACTGTAGTGATACTTGAACAAAACCTGATGGACAGAAAAATATCCCTATTGGATCATTTTGAACAATATTTTAACAGTCCAGTGTCTGCAGCAAATTTGTCGGTCGCCCCTTCTCCTCTTTTTCTGAGTCACAGATACATATAGTCATATAGTCACATGTTGTCATGGTTGTTTTCAGTTGTTTGTTTGATCAAAAAAGATATAAATAATAAAATAAAAATTCAACATTTCAAAAAAATTTTAAATAAATAAAAAATGTTAAACATTTTTTGCGACAGCATTCCCATGTTCCAGTAGTGTTTTTAAAGTAATGATAAATTTGGTTCTGCCTGACGTATCCAAAAACCCAAATTGCACAGTTTAATGTCTGAGGCCTCCTCCTTTGGCATAGGACATGGGTATAAGAAGTTTTTATTTTTTTATTTTTTTTTTTAATGTTGTGTTTTTGACAGATTCATGTCACTTGAGTTTTAAGGGTTATTAGCTACCAGGGTGCTCATGTTTTGGATACCTGTGACTATGGAAGTTATGCACCCATAATAATTTACCTGTAATAAATTTCACTATATGTAGTGTATGTATTAGAGTGCACTATTTAGTAGTTTAGTGCTCAGGGTTGGCTTGAGCAATTTTGAGATGTTTTTGGGCTCTCCGGTAATGATCTGCATGTTAAAAAAAATCTCAATCTTATTGGACTCCATGAAAAACCGCTGCCATATGATCTGAATTCAAATGGATGACCTGCACAGTGAATTTCTTGTGAAAGTTGTTATCCATTAAGAGGGTGACCCCTCTTTGCTACTGTTGTAGATGTCACAAGCTAAAGTGATATGTGCTCCTTCAGACTATGTCTCCATTTCTGTGTGCTCCCTGTAGAAACGGTAGCATGGTTAACCTTGGAGCATCATATTTACAGAATTCAATGGTAGCCCTATAAATGACCCTCTGTTCACCCTATCTCTCTATAACCCTTTTTTATCTTTTCTTCATTGATATTAACTTTACATAATGTGATTATACTGTGATTAATCCAGCCATAAAACCAGGTTGTTTGTGGCCTTCTAAGCAATATTCTAAGTTGCCTAAATCTCTTGTATTCATTTCTGCACACAAGATATGCCACTGAAAAAAATCTAACCTTTTTATGCTCTGAGGAAAGAGAGTGTCCAGTTCATTGTATGTTCTACTAGAACATTTAAGCAGCTTATCTGCAGTGAGGACGTGGGCAGAAGTGGATATGGTCAGATAGTAAGTTGTCACTGTCTCTGTCTGTCTTACTTGCCTACAGTGATCAAGTGTCGTCCAGCTCAACATTCTGTAAGGTGTACACGCTCACCCCGACACTAACCAGCAACCGAGAGAAGAGAGGTCTAGCGCTGGATGGCAAACTCAAGCACGAGGACACCAACCTGGCCTCCAGCACCATGTGAGCACTCCGCACGCATGCGCGCGCGCACACACACACACACACACACACACACACAAATAACAATAACAGTCTCTTTACGTCACTGGCCTTTAGATTTAATTGATATTAGTAATATTAGTAAGCTAAACAATTTCTGTCTACAGTTTCATCTTAAGTGAAATGTCAGGCTCATGCACAGGATCATTGATGCACATCATGGCTAAGTCTATACTATTACTACTCCTATGCAGCTCTCCATGATAAGTGGTTGCATTAAATAACATTAGCATGGTTTTCATGCGACATACATTTAATTAAACAAATAAATCTGTTACATTGGTAACTTGTTATCAGGAACATGATTCAAGTTAGATAGAAACGTTTTAGCATATCAAGAAAATGATATGGACAAAATGTTTGATCACAAAATAATACCTCGAAACAGAAATATTGGTGATCGTGTTAAACAAGGAAGGAGTGTGACAGTATCATTGTCAAACAACAAAGCATTAGCATACATATGCAAAGCAGAAAAAAGAATTTGTCTATAATGCAGTGTTTACAACCACCGCCACATCTGTTGAGAGGGTGTAGCATGTGGTGAGTTTTAAATATATTTACTACTGCACAATTAATTGCACAATTAAAAAAAAAAATTGAAATACTGTATGGACCTGTGCAATTATTTAATTGCATAACTAAAAAAATATTAGGTTTTATACCCATAGTTGTGAATTTATGTAGAGTTTGTCAATAATTTATGTATTTGCTTATTGTTTTCATTTTTTTTGAGGTGATAAATAAATATTGGCAAACATTGAAAGTCAAAATAATTGCAATATCTTTTTTTTTTTTTTAATCAATTATATGCAGCTCTAAATCTGTCATATGATGCACATTGGCAAATGTGTACAAAGTCAGTCGTTTTAATATCACTATCAACTGTTTAAAATAACGATCAAGATACTAGTTTATCAATATTTAGTATAAAGTCCTTTATTTCCTTAAACCTTGCTGGATTCCTCTGAGCATAGAATCAAAAAGACGTCTGTAGTACTCCGGTGTCACCTGCTCAATCCATGCCTGTTTAATTGCTTCGTGAAGATCATGTACAAACATTTTGCCACAGAATTTTACAATTCACTTGAATTTCCTTACTTTTAACCTTGCTTGTGCAGAGGTGAACACCCTGGCCTTAGAATATAAAACTTCTGCCACATATTTGTTCCATCCATTAGTTAAATTACTGATTCTAATTAAAACAACTCCTCAGCCATGTATAAGGTCGAACTGATTAGTGACATCACCAGTTTTGTGCACAGGGATAACTATGGGGGTGTTCAGGTGAAACTGGGACTTTTGAATGTGTAGAATAACAGGACACCGAGTTTAAATCTACATTTATTTTTCTATATAATCTCCTGCTACACTAATGCACTCAGCTTGACTAGAGCTTGAATACCATCTAAATGTTCATGAGAACGAGTGCAATGTCATTTTGTTATAAAATTTGTATTAAATAGGAAGATATTGATGATTGATCTGAAAATTATTCTTGTGTGAAGAAATTGAATATGATTCATTTTACATTCAGTTCAGGTAGCCTAGAAAGACCCTTAAAAGAAGACATTAAAGTTTGTGATGAAATTGTTCATCACAAAATTTTGGACATTTTTTTTATATGATACAAGCACATGTTTTATTTTTTATTATTATTTATAAATTCCAAGGTAATCATGTTCAATTTCAATAAAAAACAATAATATGTGCATTGATACAGGATATTTTAGAATGAATCACAGTGCTGCGTTTTTGCTTACTCTACAGTGTGAAGGATGCATCCAATAAAGAGGTTCTGGGTATCCTGGTGTCCTACAGAGTCAAAGTTAAACTGGTGGTATCTCGTGGAGGGTAAGCAAAGGACACACATATACAGTAGACACATACAGCCATTTGAGTATAATTACACAAAGTACAAGTCATTTACTGGTTAGCTGGGAAGACATTTAAAACCTTCAGGATAGGGGTACTCTGAGGTTTATGAAAATAATCTGCTTAAATGGGTTTAAAACATTAATTAGTAGACAGCTGAAGTTTGAACAGTCAGCTGTGGCCACTGTACCCTCAGGGTCCTGTTCTTGGCTGACAGCAGTGGAACCTGATGTGCTCTTCTGCTGTTTTAGCTCATCTGCCTCAGTGTGAGACATGTGCTTTCTGAGATGCTTGTGTGCTCACCTTAGTTGTAAAGAGTTATTTTGATGGCTTGTCTTTGCGTATCATAGACTCATCATAGGTATTTTCTAACGCAGAACGAACACTCTAGCACTAAATGTTTTGTTTGTTTGTTTGTTTTTCACATCATTACACATAGAAATCCCAGGAGATCAGCAATTTCTGAAATACTCAAATCAGCCCTAGTAGCAACAACCGCGCACTCAACATCATGATCACAATTTTCTCTATTTTAATGTTTAATGTGAACATTAAGAGATGCTCTTGACCTACATCTGGATAACTGAATTAATGCACACTATTATATACAAATATTCAAGTATGCTAAATATATATGGAATAGATATACAAAACTATTTCCTCTCCCCACACAGTGATGTTGCAGTAGAGCTTCCCTTCGTGCTGATGCACCCTAAGCCCTCTGAGCAGCCCACCTCGAGACCACAGTCAAGTACGTACACTATCTGAACCACTCGCATACCCTTGCCTCACTAAATTCACCATCCGGTGGTCAATCCAGGCATTTATTCAAAAGATATCGCTTCGGAATAATATTTTAGCTGCATTTCAGTTCTGTTTTAATGAAATAATTTTTTATTGCCTCATCTTCACAGCTGTGCCAGAGACAGATGCTCCTGTGGACACCAACCTGATAGAGTTTGAGACAAAGTGAGTCTGGTGTTTTATGTGCAAGTTTGTATAAAAGGCCATGACTAAGCCTGTCCGTGTTATTACTGACTTGTGTTGTGCCTCCGCAGTAACTTCTCTCAGGATGACGACTTTGTGTTTGAGGACTTTGCGCGGCTGAGGCTGAAGGGAATGAAGGATGATAAAGAAGAGGATGACCACTTCTGCTAACCCTGTGTGGAAAGAGGGAACTGGATTGAAGGGGCTCTAAGTGTCAGTACTACTAAACTACCATTCCACTGGGCCAATCTGAAAGAGCAGGATGCTCACATGAGCACCTTCTCTCCTCTATTTTTTAAAATTATTATTTTTTCTTTCTCTTGCCCCTTTACCTGTCCCTTTGTGTCCATGATGTTGTCTTTAGATCTTTTTTTTTTTCCTTCTTCTTTTCTTTTTTTGGAGCTACTTTGTTCTTGTGCATGTGAATTAAACACAGAAAATGAAATTGAGCAAGAAAAGCAAAGAAATCAGTCAGGTTAAAGAAAACAGATCAGGGATGTCTACGAAACATCATTAAACAGAGGGTCCATTAATTCAGGGGTTTCTTTTTTTATACTTAGATTTAATTTTCCCTCCCCCAATGTAAACTGAGTGGGCATTAATAGTTTTGTAATATTGTAAGAGCATAGGTGAAACGTTACTTCATAGTAGAGTATGGCAGATAGGGGACACATGCTTAAGAATTTAATGTCGTTATCAAATTCAGTATAGTCCACAAAGAGACTTTTTTTTCTATGTTCTAGCATTTTATTTTATAGCTATGTAAAATGTATACATATCGCATGAACGTGTGTAAGGAATGACTCTTCTGTGTGCTTAAAAGTCAGCACAATGCATTGGACCACAGAAGACTTAATTTATTACTGGCATCGGTTTTGTCACCCAACTGAGTGTGCTAAATGTGTGTGGATTGTGGTTTTGAATAAACACAGAGAGACAGCGAGAGCTTGGCCTGCAGAGGTCTGTTGCTATTACTTACAGCACAGTTTAGCCTATGATCTAAAACTGCTGCATGGTGCAGCTTTTCTAGTTTGCAAGTTTGAAGTTGCCAAAATTAAACAAGTATGTTGTCATTTGTTAAACAACAGATATATTTTCAGGGGTCTTAGGGGTCCTGCTATAATTTTTAAGAAGTAGGCAACCCTTTTTTTTAATATCAGGCTTCACTATTTTAGCTGCTTTCCCTTTGCCAATCTTTCTATATAATCTCAGCCCAGTAAAGAGTGCTACATTTAGACTATTTTCCCCCCAACATTTCAAAGGTTTATATTTAACCTACTCATAAGCACTTTTTTTTATTATTTATGTTGGGAGTCTGTGTCTGTAATGATGTGCTGTGATATAGGTGTAATCACACGCCGGCTCTTCTGCTCCACCTTGTGTCCAAAAGAAATGGTTCTGCTATGGTTTTAATTAAGTAAGCAATTAAGCATCATTTCCCAACTCCCCTTTATTTTTGATCAGCCGTTTATACTCACCTATAATCTACTATTATCATCTATTATTGATTGACCTTTAATGTATAGCTTACATTATTATTGTCCATATTACACTTTATTTTCATCAAAGACCACTGCAAATGATTATTGTTAACTCCACAAAGGCTTCGTTTCAAGCTTGTCCTGCCCATCAATCCTTTTTTTATTATTATTATATAAGGAACTGAGGAACTACTGAGTTTACCACTTATAATTCTGATATTATATTTACTAAATGAAATTATACATTTCCTTTTTTTTCATATTTCAGTTAAAAACGTTTTTTTTGTAAAGCTAATGTCATTATTGAACTAACCATAAGCTCTATGCTGTACGCTTCCTTTGCTGTATATTGCTATATTATACAGCAGAAATTGCCTGCTGTTGAAACTTTTGCCCTTATGGGTGAGGAGACTTTGTGCTTTTGCCTCCAGACCAGCTCACAGTGTTGTTTGAAATATTTTCCTCATTAATTATTACAGCCATCAACACATTACCAACAATGTTTATGTACATAAATGCACACAGAATTTACCTGCTATTGGAATATTTTCAGTTTGTTTGAGACACTTTTGTTTATTCATACAGATTTTACACTGCTAGGAACCAACTTTGAGTAACCTCATTTTTTTTCCTTTTTTTTTTTTTTAAAGAATGCCTTGCAGGACGTTTTTTAAGAGAAGTAACAGGAAATTGGTGCTGTACATAATTGAAAAAAAGAGCAGAAAGATTGAGACTGAGAAAAGAAAGCTTGTTTATCAGACTCAAGCTCATGTCTAGGGCTACAGAATAAGAACAGTTAATAGAAATAAGGAAATAAGCACCAGGTTACACAGGTAATACAAGAGCACATTGTCCATTTGTCACACATCGTATGTTATTTATAATCACAACAGGACTTAAAATATGCCATGAAAAACAAACGATTGATTTATTTTATCTAGGAATGTTTGCATATGTGTACATTTGTTGATTGTCTGCTGTTAACTTTTAAAAAGGCTTTATCATTTATGTTATGAAATGGCAGGGAGAATATTTTCATCAGATGGTCGAAAAATCTTTGTCCATATGTGAGTGCTTTGCTAGAATGCCATGCATGCATTCAAAGGCAGCAGTAGGCTTTGAGAACGTTGAGGTGTTGTGATCGAACGCTCTCTCAGACCATCTTCATATAAAACTTGGCTTTTTTTTTTTAAATCTAAATGGAGCCTCATATGTCTGTGAACCAGTCGAGTGTATAAAAGAAATATTATATTGTATATCTTCCCTTGGATTCTGTAGGGTGCATCTAAGGAAAAACGCACGCAGATGTCGGTTTGTAGACTAATATTGTACCATGTCACACTTTTTTTTGTATTTTATGGTTGATTTTAAGCTACCTTTACTCCTCACTACTACTAAAATTGATATTCTGAAAATATACATACAGGCTACCTGGTAATTTAATTCATAATAAATTAAGATGAAATATATTAATATGAATTCCAAGATACTATATAAGCAATATGTTATTTTAGTCAATAAAATGATGATAAAATTCACTGAAAAAAAATGCAAAAGTGAAAAAAAAAAAACATGAAAACATTGGGAAATATATGTTGCTTCTTTATTTTGTACGCCGTTTTAGAAAATTAAAAAAGGAAGAAATTCAGTTTGTTGGCAGTCTTTATTTACTCTGTGTGTATGTATGTGTGTGATGTATGTGTGATACTGTACGTCAGGGGTCTTCAGTCACAGACCTATCAGAGTCGAGGTCTGCACAGTTTGATGGTTTATATAGTACTCTCTATTAACTCAGCAGTTAATTACTCAGCTTAACATGTGGGCTACACTCCAGCCTGTAAAAGTCAAGAGCACTGGATTGGATATCAGTAGTCATGAATTAAAAAAAAAAAGCAGCAGTGGGGGAAAAAAAAGTGCATTATGTCAAATGAATTAACATCTGTGTGTCCTTGTCCCAATAGAGCAAAGAGAATTAGAAGCGGAAGGACAGTGTTATTGTTCACTGAAGCTTGAGCTTGGTTAATTCTACCAGCTGGCGAAACACAGGCTGAGGGATACTTGTGTGAAAACTCAGGAAAGTTAGCTCATATCCCATGAGTCCCAACTTTTATGTAATGTGCCTTGTTGCTTTCTTTATTTCACCATGTTAGGAATTCTTCACTTACACATGTCTTTAGAAATAGTGAAGATGAGGGTAAAGCATATACTGTACTGTAAATGAACAGAAGATGACCCTACTATGGCACTTATATTAGGACACTTCAAGTATACTGAAATACAAATCAATGAAGCCATAGTGCACTACTGCATAGATGGATAAAATGGAAGATTTCTTCACCATCTAATGGATGGTTCAACAGAAATTACTAAGAGAATATAAAAAAAAGGCCGAAAGTGTGTGGTGCAAGACTGAGGTAATGTAAATCGATGCGGACAAGGGTACATGAGTAGATAAATATATGTTTATGTGTATGAAGTAAATGTACACCAGTCAGCCATAACATGTGAACCGGCGATAGGATCATGGGCACTTATGCCTGTGGGGACAAAAGGCTAGCCTGCCTGGTCCAACACCAAAGAAAAGCCAATGCAGCACAAATTGCTAAAAAAAAGTCAATGCTGGCCATGATGGAAAGCTATCAGAACAATGCACCACAGTGCACCATGCATGGGACTTGGCAAGCAAAGAGCCTGACATAGCCTCCAAACTCCTCAGATCTTAAACAAAACGAGCACCCATGGGATACACTGGACAAACAAGTCTGATCCACGGAGGCTTCACCTTGGAACCGACAGCACCCAAAGGATCTGCTGCCAAAGACCCTGTGCCAGACACCGCACCATACCCCCAGAGGCAGTGAAATGCTTAATTGACTGTTCGTGACCTAAAAAGGAAAGATATGATAGATTAGGAAGATAGAAAGGTTTTACTGCCATAAAAGAAAAACTGCACTAAGGAAAATGTAAAAATTTGGGATAAAATGTACAAAACTACAAGTTACACTAACTCACTCACTCATCATCTATACTACTTAATCCAGTATACAGTTTCACAGGGGGCTTGGAGCCTATCCCAGAACACTTAAGGTTTGCTCATTCACACACTCCAGGCGATTAAAAAAAAGAATCTTTGGAAACCAGAGCACCCCAAAGAAACCCACCAAGCACAGCGAGAACATGCAAACCCCATGCACACAGACACAAGGTAGGAATTGAACCCGGACACAGAAGTTGCAGTGTGACAGTGCTAACCCTTAACCACCATGTCACCCCATCTACATACGATCTGGCTATTCCCCACCCTGGAGGTATATCTGTCCCACACCTTAGCCATCGAGCTACCCTTTACAAAGTTACAATAAAATATAATTTTATAATTATATAATATTATTACTATTATTATATTATTAATATATTATAATTATATAATTAATATAAATATATAAATGACAGAATATGCTGTATAATTATACAAAGAAGTATAAAATAATAATTACTATATACTATATAATAATTAATATCAATAAATAATAATAATAATAATAATTATTATTATTATTATTTTATATTTGCAAAATGGAATTTTGGTCAGATTTTCTTGTTTTTATTAAAAATCTGTTTCCTGAATTTTGTTTTTCCTTTAAAAACATTTTTACTACAAGAAGGCGGAGGCCACATATTTTATAATAAATTAAATCTTTAGAATTGCTATTTTTTAAATTCATAAATGTAAATTTAATAATAATATACCCCGCATTCTTGTATTAAAAATGATAGCATAAACTATTTAGAAAGTATTACGTTTTTATTTATTTTTACATATGCATTTGTATACAATGCATTTTTAGTTTGTACTTTTTTTTTGCTCATTTACAGTATTTTTGCAGCTATTATTATTATTATTATTAAGTAATTATTATCTTCTGTTTTTGTTGTCTACTGCTCCTTTTATCTTCCGTTTATCTTAGCTAGTGCACTTAGTACTGCTGTATTTGGGATTCCTGTGCAAACTTGAGTGACGGCGCGTCGCGGACTAACCACGTCACCCTCTCCGAAAAGCTTTGTCGAGTGACATTGACGTAGTTCTGAGGCGGCAAGATGGCTACTGCGGCTTGGCTGCATGGCCCTAAGAATATGCGCCTTACTGAGGGTTTGGTGTCCGCGCTGAAAGAAGAGCGGCCCGAATATTTACCTGCACTTTTAGCGAATTACCGGGAGCATGGCGTGGTCGGGACGCAGGTGAGTGAGCTGCTAGCGCTGGTTAGCTAGCACTGTCTGCTAGCACTGTCTGTAACAGCAGGAGGAAGGAGGAGGAGGAGGATGGTGGTGGTGGTGGTGATGATGATGATGATGATGATGATGATGATGCCGTCTTTGTGTGTTCGCTGACATTCACTTCATGAACGTTGTGTAGTTGAAAAATACACATACAAGACTTGTTTTACATACGAACTAACGTGATGTTGAAGTTTTTATCACATAAATACAAACCGGGTTTATTCGAGACTCACAGGTACAGTTCAGCTTCCCAGCTCTGCTCCTGCGCTCCAGCTGTTCTGCACATGTTAGTGTTGTCCTGCTCTAACATACTTCAGCTAAACAGCTGTTTAACAGGTATACCTGAGTTCGAGTAGGTGTGCTAGGGCAGGAAAATAATCCTTATCTGCAGGATACAGTTCTGTGCTCTTCTGTAATGTGAAGCTTCAGATGTTTCCTCTCATATAACTCCTTTGCTGTGTAACTGTTTCTCTGTACTGCAGAACTCTGGGACAGTGGGAGGACTTGTGGGCATCAGCAACTCGCGCCTCAACTCCAGCAAAACAAGGTGGGCATCTGCGTCACTCATGAACACAAAATCATCCTTCTCTTGGGTCATGTTTTTGATCTGTGTAACACCATTGTCATGTTTAAAGAGGTCAAGGGTAGCTCAGAGGTTAAAGTGTTGGACTACTCATCGGAAGGTCCTGGGTTCACCAACAAGTTGTTCCTGGTGGGTCCTTGAGCAAGGCCCTTAACCCTAAGTGCACAGATGTATAATGAGATTAAATGTAAGTCTCTCTGGATAAGGAGCCAAATGGCATAAAATGTAAAGGTGGGACAGGTGATTATTAAATCCCTTTAAAACCATAAATTGTAAACAGAAAAAAAAA
>JAOVVA010000044.1:11885746-11902598 GCA_028565275.1 Leiocassis micropogon
AATGGCATAAAATGTAAAGGTGGGACAGGTGATTATTAAATCCCTTTAAAACCATAAATTGTAAACAGAAAAAAAAACCATATAGACAAACTAATCAAAATTAATTTTTTTTTGAGCTGAGGTGGGAATTTAATGTTCGTGTTAGGATTCAGATTTCTACATATGCAGTCATTGGAAGTCTATAAAAAATTTAACAGTTTAAAACTTCAATAGCATTTCAATAATATTTATTGCCATTTTTTAAAATAAATATGATAAACATGAGGACGGTTTGAACTCTGTTGTTTGTATTTCATGCAAATACAAGGAAATATACAAGACCCTCAATCTTTAATGAGTCTTCCTCCGCATGCTGCTGGGCTGTAAATGAATGTGGAAGGACTCTGGTTGCTCTGTCATAACGGGCTTTCAGTTCAGGTATTTTACACACAGTTACCTTGGACTGCTGTGGATATGTTTGCTCTAAGGACATTTTGTTTTTTGGTCTCATAATGACACTTCACATTACTGCTTTTTATTATCGCCACGTTTCATAACGTATGAGAGAAACTGGTTTTAAACTTCCCGCAGGAAGAATAAACATATTTTGAGCTGTCCATTCATATTTGAAGTTTCAGTATTCAAGTCTACTTTCCTTTTTTTTTGTTGAGTTTTGCACTTTCATTTCAGTTTCTTCCACACACTCTGTCTATACATGCTAAACTATCACGTTGTTTGGCTTTGTTAAGTGACGGGTCCGAGTGGCGCAGTGGTAAAGTGCTCGCCCTATCATCCGGAGATCGCTGGTTCGATTCCTGGGTGATGCTGTAACCTCTTGCAGCCGGAGGTCTAGAGAGAGCTGATTGGCTGAGCTCTCTCAGAGGGGAGGGTTGAGAGGTACTTCGTGCTCCCACATTAATCACGGCTCTACACCCAATCAGGGGCGTCTGTGTGCTCACGCAAGCGGAAGGAGCGGATAGCACTGTCCTCCGAGTGTGTTACGCCGCCCCCAACGGTGCATGAGTTTGCAGTTAGAAAAGATGCGGTCGGCTGGCGTCACGTGGTTCAGACTACGTGATAGTCTTCGGCCCTCCCGACTGAGTGGTAGTAGTAGCCTTAATGTGGGAGCCCCCTAGTGACGGGGTGGAATTGGACACGACAAAATTAGGGAGAAAATCAGGAAAAAATCGCCGCCCCCCCCCAAAAAAAAATTGTCACTTGGTCTGGATCCGGCCCGCGATCCACCATTTAGTGATGACTAATGTATTGTAACAAGCACATTTGCATTAACAAAACATTTGGTTTGTGAGCGTGTAAAATGCTTGTGTAGAACAAAATAGGTTCTTAGATCTAATCAGAGGCCCTTGTGTGCTTTAGGTTTGAGGGTCTGTGTTTGTTGTCTATGCTGGTGAAGGACAGCTCAAGCGAGGTGTTCCAGCAGCACTGCCTCTCATGGCTTCGCTCTCTTCAGCAGATCATCCAGGTGAGATGCATTACACTTCTCACAGCAGGACACACAATAATATTATTATTATTATTGCCTTTCTCATTACTGTACATTCACACGATTCATTGTTGGTTATGTTACACTTTGTTGTGTCCGTGGATCTTGGGTGCTATTTTTTGTTTTGTTTCCCTCCAGACAGTCAAATATATACAAGAATGGTTTGGGATAGAGGGCAAACAAAATGTTAAGCAAATAAACATCGTCTGCCTCATTGGAGTTGTGTATTTGCTGTCGAAAGCCACATTATGCTTAATTAAACTTCTTTCGGCATAGTTTAATCAGAATAAATAGACTTTTCTTTATTGTTCTTTTCTTTTTTTTCTTTTTTTGCTTCTTACTTCAGAAGGTTTTACTGTATTATGCTTATAATGTGATTTGCGTTGTCATTTTAGTTAAAACAAGGTTAATCTTGTTGTTATGGTTACAAAATTTAGACAGATCATTTAGTTCATTTTGCTGTCATCAATGACAACATCTTAGTTGTCCTAAGGTGATGGAAAACAAATTGGATTGGTTCTTCTTTTCGGATGTGCAGTGGAAACGCACTAGTTGATTAACGTCAATCTCATGTAAAATTATTACAATTTTCTTTCAAGGTAGATTTGATTTCAAGGATTTATTCTATTGAGTTTTCACACAATTTCTGGTGCATTGCCAGATTTAATGCAAATAATACACACGCTCATTTGTAAATTCAATTTTACTCCCTCCTTGCTTCTTACTATCACACATTTCTTCTGTTTCTCTTTATCCACTTCCTGCCCTTGTGAACACATGCACGCAGTCGCAGGCCCCTCTGCCCTCTGTGCAGTTGGCAGTGAGTGTACTACAGGACGTTCTCCAGTACTCGTCTCAGCTGCCAGAGCTGGCCAGAGAAGTTGGCCTTAACTCTATCTTGGGAATTCTCACCTCTCTACTGGGTCTCAAGTCTGAGGTGAGTCTGTTACACTTGTTCCTCCTAAGCTTTTGCTTCTGACAACAGAGCTTGTAAATTGAGCAGTTTGCAGGAACAGCTTTAGTCTTGATGGTAATTGGGCGATGATTGATTGAATTGTGTAGTTGTGATACAGTCAGATGAGTTTGGTACATACTGTGTCATTTTAATAAAAACCTGTCAGATGTAGATGTGTTCAGTGATGTATAAATCTCTTCCTGTTTGTATGTTCTGCTTAATGCCTATATCTGGCATTTATTGTTAACTCACACAACACACATTGTCTTGTCCAATTAGAAATGTTGCCAACCGAATGTAAAAACAACTGTCCCTTTTTTTTATTTAACACGACCAGATGTACAGTTTATATCTAATTGTGCAGCCTCTGTAATAAAGCTGTTGTTGTTGCAGTGCCATCTGGCTGCCATGGAGGGAATGATGGCATGCATGACCTATTTTCCTCGGGCATGTGGATCACTAAAGGTGATATATAAATAATTATTAAATATGGCATTTTTCATTTTTGTGTTTACTATAACCGCTTGCTTATGCAGGAAAAGCTGGGGGTTTATTTCCTATCGAAGATGGATTCTGACAGCCCTAAAGTGCAAGACGTAAGTGACATTTTTGTGATGTATTAAATATGTTAGTACATTTGTTGGTTCTGTTAGTGTTTTTTTACATCACAATATCCAGTTGCATGAATTGATTGTTGTCGTTAAGTTTGTGTTTCTGGGTTGTAGGTGGCTTGTGAGTGTTACGGGCGGCTGCCTTGCCTGGGAGGCGTGCTCGAGCGTGGAGGAGGCGGGCGCCGAGCTGAGGGATGGACCAGCCAGGTGCACTGTCTTCTAGCATCAGCCAATAGCATTCTGGGACATTTATATCAGGGAATGGAAACAGGTGAGATAGAAAACTGACTCGTTAAACAGACACCTTATTCAGAGGTTTAGTTGTCTAATGTTTGTACAACTCATTGCAGCTTTGCATGCCATCAGATTTTGTGTTTTTATGGTTCATGCATATGGTAGTTGACTCCTGTGTGCTGTTCTTTACTGTATTGTGAAGTGATGCATAAAATTTTGCAATACTGTTTTTTATGCATTGATTCCATCTTCATAGTCCTGGGTATGTGTATGAGTTGTACCATGATCCTAAAGGCATCATATTCATTACAGTTTCGTTCTTAATTAAATAATATTTCCATGGGTCACTGCTGTTTTCTTTTTGGGTAATGGCAGGCTGTTCAGTACTGCAGGCCGCACACCTGTGATACAGAATGATGCATATAGTAAATGTCCCAGAGCGGGGATGCTCTATTATCAACATTAATTGAATGCATCTTGTCTAATCAGATTACTCAGTCGGAACTAACTGTTTAAATTTAGAAACTCGACAGCATTTACCAACATTCTGCCCCCAGTTACATCAGAATAGTTGTAGTCTTTTAGCATTCTGCAAATTTTGAATTTTTACTCACGTTAGAATGCACACATTTAAGTTTTGAGATGACGTTCAATAAAACTTTTTTTCTGTTCATTCATACTCTTCATTCTGCCACAAAAAACACAAAAAGTGCCACCATAAAGTCATAGAAGGGCCTGTCTTTGGTATTATTAACGTAAACAGCATTCAATGCTCCAGATTCATATCCAAAACAAGTTACATGTTAACAGGTCTGTAGTCGCTGAAGCAACTTTTGTCAGCAATAAGATGCAGAAGACCAGCTACATGTAAATCCTGTCAAAAACCTGTAACATTACCATTTGCCTGTTAATCGCTGTACAGTTGGTAGTTTAAGACAGCTAGGCTTTACTACGTTTATTACATTTTTACTAATTTCTCTTAAACGCATTTGTCTTCAGAAGAGACCATACAGTATGAGGGTCCAGGAGTAGAGCTGCCGTTTCCTCCGCTGGATGATGTTGATCCAATGCTGATTCTTCACCTTCGTCATCGCTATAGAGCAGTGTGCCTGGCTCTTAAACATACACTCAGGTAGAGTGTCTGTGCGTCTGACTGCATATAAATATGAATTAGTTAATAATTTATGTAATGTAATTAGCAATGCTTTTACAGGAATGTTAACCTACATGAAAATGGTCCTGTTCAAACTTACTTTATCTTTGTCTACGAAAGTTGAACTAAACACAGATTTTTTTTTTGTGTGTTTCTCTTGATTGTAGTATTGATCCAGTGACCTCTGTGCGTCTTCCCATCCAGCACGTCCTTAATATAGTGTGCCGTGCCCTGGCTGTCAACATCAAGAACATTGTAAGTTTTTACAAATATGTATTTCTGACACTCCCTCCCTCCTTTACTGTTTCCACACACATGGAGTATACTTGGACCCCAGTATCTTGACGGGCGCCCAAGTATATTTCTATACCCTTTTAAAAAATATTTCTGTTAACACAATGCCATTCGCGATCGATTAACTAGTAGCGCACAGTTCCCTCTTAACAGTCCCGTCAGTGTGTGTTGACGGAAGTGGGTTCAGACATCAAATTGTGCATTTGGATTTTCATGTAGAACCAAAGTTATCATTACTTTAAAAAGAAAAAAAATACCGCTACTGAAATATCGGAATGATGTCGCCAAGCATAATTCGCAAAATGCAAAAAATTTCGGCTGCTCCAGTTGACGGGGTCGCCTCAGTGGACCATTCGATCCGTACAACAACTTGACACAGGTTTTATACTGGATACCCTTTCTGACGCAACCCTCCCATTTTATCCGGGCTTGGGAAAGGTATTGCATCTAGTGGCTGGGGTTTGGGCATTGGCTGGGAATCGAACCTGGGCCTTCTGAGTTGCAGAGGAAAGACCTGCCACTGAGCCACCAATGCCCCATGTTTGTGTTCATACACCTTGAGCCTTTCCACATTTTGTCACATTTCAACCACAAACGTAAATGTATTTAATTGGATTTTTCTGTGATAGACCAACACAAAGGAGCACATAATTGCAGACTCAAACAGGTTTTCTTCTAAAATTGCTTTTTCACATTTTGTCATGTGAATTTTCAACAAATGAAAATGTCCATAAATGCCAGATTTGTTGAGTGCAGGACTAATAGATGTGTGAATCTGTGGAGAGATTCTCCCACCTGAGCTGTGAATCTCTGCAGCTTCTCCAGAGCTACCATGAGATTACACACAGCTGGACTTTATTTACTAATTAGGTGACTTCTAAAGGCAATTGGTTCCACTGGATTCTAGATAGGTGGTGCCACGTAAAGGGGGTGGGTACAAATGCACGCCACACTTTTTTTAGATTTCAAAAAACATTTTTTTCAACCATTTATCCTTTTCCTTCCACTTCACAATTATGTGCTATTTGTGGTTGTAACATGACCAAAATGTGGAAAAGCATTGTATGTGACAAATAAAATTTCAGTTTAGATTTGAAGTTCAAGGGGTATGAATACTTTTGCAAGGCACTGTACACACACACAAGTGTCAGTTTAGATGTATTTGTAGTTGTTGAAGTACCAATTTTCTCAACTTTTTGCCTTTTGTTTAAGTCGGTACTTGTGATAAAATCAAGGCATAAAACCGATTCACATTTACAGAAGACTTCAAGCACAGTATGGTAATGAGACTCTTAGTTGCAGTAAAACATTTGATTGATTGATTATCCCGACTAAAGTGGCAGAAGCCCACTGCAGTTGTTCCCGCGAACTTTCAGCAAGTGGAACACCTAACCCTAATCGACAGATAACTTGTCGCCACTTTGTGGAAGATATTTATCTGAGAACTGTACACCCATCATTCACGAACCCCACTTGCACATTACAGGAACTCGGCTAAGAGTTACTGCCACATCCCCTGCACAGTCCCAACCTCGTTCCAAGTCATTTCTATATGTTTTCAGCTGTTAAAGGAGTTCCTGGAAGGCCAGCATTTCAGACCTGAAGCGGGCAGTCATCTTTCATATTCGTGTAATATGTGTGTTCTTAAACTGAATACGGTGTACACAGTCACAGTATTATTTAAACTATAGATAATGAAAAAAGTCAATAATCACTTCAATTTTAGATTCATTTGAAAAAGATTTTGAAGCTTTATAAACAATAATGCTTTTTTATTGTTGTGTACTACTAAACATAAGGTTTTGAATGCCTGTTTGTGTATGTTTTACAGAATGTTACAAGCGAAGGGTGCTTAAAACTACTGGTTTTGCCATCAATACATACCGACACTTTGGAGGTGCTCTCTGCCCTAATTAAAGCGTGGGTAATCACAAACCAGTTCACAAACATAGTTCTTCTCTTGACACCCTATGTACTGTGTCATAGAATATGAAATTGTATCATAGTGAAATTGTTTGTTGACTAAATGAATGCGCTTACCACTCCAGTCTTGTTTTGTTACAGTGTGGGTGCTGGCCTGGTGCAATATTGTAATGTGCTATCCAGGCTTTTTTCTCAAGCGCTCTGTGCATGGACACCCCTACCAGAGGCCAGCCTCGGTCAACAAAGAGCATACAGGTAGCATACAATCAAGTTTTGCAATTAAAAAAAAATTGCTTTGAGCTTCTTAAATCTGTGCCTTTTACACACATTTATGAATCTCTCCAAAGTCTAGAAGTATTATAAATTATTTCCCTTGTCCTGTTTCAAGCCTCTTGTCCTATTCACAGTGCTGTGCGGGTGGCCCTGTATCGCACTCTAGAATTGTGGGTGCGTGTCGGCAGGGCGTCTTCCTCAGTTCTGCAGGGTAGCTGCTCTCACTCAGAGCTGCTCTTCACTAATCTCATTGGGGACATTACACCAGGAACTGAGGCCGTTAAAGTGAGTCAACTGTGCAGTGTTGTTACTTTTCTAAGGAATCTTTGATTACATACATACAGCTCCTGGATTATTGCCATTCTTGGTAAAGGGTGATGTTCAAAAGTACATAAAATGTTATGACCTGAAATCTTGATAGATATTTCTACAGGCAGGCTCATAAATATGAGGTTTTACATGCATATTAGGTTAAGGGTGTCCATCTGTCCATTTTATGTTTAAAGAAAAACAAACATATTTTATACATGATTTTTTAAAAAGTTTGATCTAAAATGAAAAGACAGGCATTGCCTTAAATCTACTTGCTCTTGCTTTATTATCGACTGTTTTGCTCCTCTCATCTAGCTTCGTGCAGGACAGGTGGGGGTGTCTGATCTGGTTGCTGCAGCTGGGAAGACCGGACCACGGCGGACGAAAGCAATGGGTATAGGCGATCCAGGTGGAGTCTCGCTGCAAAAAAAGGGTGATGCATTAGCCAATCAGGACACATGTTATGCAGCTTTACGAGGTAAGTTGTAAAACAAAAAAAAAAGATAATCTCTTAATTTCATTACTTTAGATTAGATTGAAAGCATTAATGCTTGTTCTTGTTTATTTGCAGTCCTTAGACAGATCATTTTGACTAGTGGCACACTTCTGAAAGAAGACCTACATAAGGTAAATAAGTTTTCATGTAATTGTGATCCAGCCACATGATCCAGCCATTTAAAAAAAAACTAGATGTTTTATCTAGTAAGGTAAGGTTTAAAACTTTTCAGTAAGGTTTAATACTCGAAAACTTAAAAAAAATTTATGTTTTGGCAAAATTTTCAGCCAGACAGCGACTTCATGTAAAACATGTACTACTACTAAGTAGTATTATAATATGGGTTGCTAAATGCTTAGGTAGCTTGTTAAAAGTACTTATTGTATTAAGCTTATGGTCCTGGACTCAGTAGTTCATTGTCACACTTGCAAAAAAGCCTTTGGACAGAAATGTCTAGTTATAACCGTAAAATTATTGGCAATGTCTGTACTTTCCTTTAATGTCATGTCTCTTCTTTGACTCTCAGAAACTGCAGGAGCTAGTGGTTCCACTGTGTTTAAAACTCCAGCAGCAGGCTCAGTGCAGTAACTGGGATGTGAACAGTGTTAGTGGTCAGTATGGCAGTGGTGCTCCACGCTGTGAGCTTTACGCCCTGCTTTTGGCTCTGGTGCTGGTCCCATGTCCGCGCTGGCCTGCTCCACTCTCCTGCGCTGTGTGCGTCTTCAGCCAAGGACGCAGAGACCAAAACATCACTGTGAGTGGTCAGCACTTCAAATCTACCGTTTATTGTGTTTTGTTGTATTTTGGTGGAGTAATTTTATTAGAGGTGCAGCTCTTGGATTTATTTTTTCCAGCATTATTCACGAGTAATCATGCTGATATTCCTTAGTGTTTGTGAGAATACATGTTTTGCCGTTCATCTGTGAGTCTTTAACAAATATCAGAGAGGAATTCTCTAACACCACAATATTAATAATTAGCATTGTTACTGCTTAAATCTCAAACCCACATGTATCAGTTCAGTGTCCTATCATATGCTTACAGTGAAGCGCAATTTATTTTACTGTAGCATTTTAAAGTAGTTGCTCCTCAGAGTAAGGAACACATAAGTGAATATCTGGTGATAGCTAGAGCACATAGTCTAGCATGGTTAACAGGTTGTCCAGCTTACCATTATTAGACCAGATGAAAAGTAAACCAAACAGTTTTATTTTAAACCTGTTTGTCTGAACAAGCGAGAAGCAACATTAAACTCAAAAATTATATGCAATGAAGGAGTTCACCTACATCCAGAGGATGACTGTAAAATTATAACAGCCATTTCCTCTAAACAAGGTATATGTTTGTAATTGTGTCATGCGGTGATAATCACTTAACACTTTGGTGTGGTTTTGAAAAAAATCCTTGAGAAGTCCTGAACATGTCATGGAAAATTCATGGAATTTGTTAATTTAAAATGTGTATGAACCCTGTCATTGGTACGTTGTGTAAATATTGATGTAAATTACACATCTGTTTATCAGTTCCTCCATTTTATTTTGGATTCATACATAGTGGGTTTTTTCGGCTTTTAATGGCCTCCTAAACCATATTCTGCTGACAAACCCATACAAACCTGAAACAATGTGCATGTGAAACTATACCTTAAATATTATAATAGAGGGCAGCAATGTTGAAATTTAAATTCTTTTAAAACTTCTGCTTGTCAAGGTTGTTATTTTGTTTGACTTCCATTATTCCATTATCAAATGTATGCTCCTTCTGGCTTTTGCTTGTCTTGTCATATTTGCTCAGTTATTGTTGTTTTACCCTTCTTAGGTGTCTTCATTCTGTGCTGAGGCATTGACTATATGCAATGCTCTGCTTCACCCACGTACCCCGTCCATTTCCCTCCCTCTACCTCCGCTGACTCTGAAGCCGACCCCAGCTGCTTCTGTCCTTGGCCCTACTCAGAATCCCTCTCTCTCCCTCCCTACACTCCTGGGGACTCCTGCACCAGGACATTCCTTTGCTCCCAGACATCCTCTGAGCTTAGGCCCTGCTTCTCTCCTGAGCTCCTTGGAGAACCATATACCGCTGGATCCTCCCGTCCTTCCCACACCAACGGGTGCCACTGGAGCGCAAGGTGAATTGGTACTCTCCTCCCCTGCCCAGGCAGCTGAGCTGGCAGGATTGGCAGCACCCCCTGAAACGCAGAGGCAGGTGTTTGTGCGCTATGACAAAGAGGAGCCAGAAGATGTGGAAATCTCTCTGGAGAGCGATTCGGATGACAGTGTGGTTATAATGCCCCAAGGAATGATGCTGGAGATGCAGGAAGGAGCTGCTAACACACAGAGTCTCCCTCCACCACCAGGTAGTGCCATACCTGTGCCAAATGCTGGGATGGGAAGTGAAGCAGGGGCTGTTGAAGCCTCGCTCTCTAGCGATCTCCCCACATCCATCGGGCATCAAATGTTGCCATCTGATGCAAACAACATAAACTCCTTCCCTGGGTCTAGTCAAACAGATCAGCTAGTCTCTCTGGTTCCAACTCTGAACTCTAATTCTATGCCTCTTGCAACATCCTCTGGTGCACTGGGTAATTCATTGCCTGCTGGTGCACAGCTTCAACAGATGTTGATGCAACCTTCACCAGGTGTACAGCCAAGTCAGCTTGGACTGTCCTTACACATGCAGCTCCAGAATCAGTTAGCACAATCCAGTCGCCAGCCTGCCGCCAATGATCAGGACCAGAATGTCATCAACATCACAGATGATGAAGAAGAGGAGGAGGATGAGGAGATGGAGGATGAAGATGAACTGGGAGAGGAGGAGGAAGACGAAGAAGGCCTAGAAGACGAGGAAGATGAAGGCTGTGAATATTCTGAGGAGGAGGGCTTTGAGGGGTATGATGAGGAGGAGGATGACGATGAAGTGGATGACATTGAGGAAGAAGAGGAGGAGGAGGAAGAGATCCAGGCCTTGGAGGCTGACAACCAGGGGGATGTGATTGGTGCAGAGGAGGGGGAATCAATGATGGAAGGGCAAGAAGAAGGGGCAGTGGGCACATTCCCCATGGAGGGTGAAAGGCCAGTAGAAGGAGGGATTGAGGAAATGAAGGCAGTGCAAAGCATCTATGAGGAGGAAGGAATAAAGGACAAAGGTGGTATAGAGGAGATTGAAAACATTGGTGCTGTAGAGAGAAATGAAAGCATGGTGGGAGAGCAGACAATAGAGACTCATGTGATTGGTGCTGAGGTAGAACAAAGTGAAGAAAATGCCCTTGTACAAGCAGATGATCAGGAAGTACAGCCACAAGAACAGAAAGGATCCAGACCAGAGTCAATGGTGAACCCAGAAGATTCTGGGATAATTCCAGAGGGTCAGGAGCAGGAGGTGGCCATTGAGGTTAAAGATAACGAGCCAAGTGCAGAGGCAGAACATGAAAAGATACCTACTCCGAGCTCAGCAACCATATCAGAGAACACTGCACCCCAGCAAGTAGTGGAGACAGCAGAGAAAGATGTTATTGAAGAGAAACAGATGGCAGGAGAAGAGGCACGAGGGACAAAGAGGAAAGTAGAGGATCGAGAAGAAGGAGAGGTGTCTGAACAACGCAGTGAGAAGCGAAAGGTAAATAATTTTTATTTTAACAAAACCCTATTACTGAATAGAAGGCACTGTTGCCTGTATTCATCAAGACTCTCAGTAAAGCCGAGGTCAAAGGTTTTTGAGAATGATGCAAATTTTCACAAAGTCTACTGCTTGTGTTTTTATATATTTTTGTTAGATGCTACTAAAGTATAACTACAAGCATGGCATATGTGTAAAAAAAAATTAATTAACTATTACAATAGGTTTATACAAAGGAGTCAATAAGTGTTGACTCTTCTTTATCAAGACCTCTGCAATTTGCCTCGTCACTCAACTTCTGGGCCACTTCCTGACGCATAAACAGTGCTTGGAGTTTGTCAGAATTTGTTTGATTTTTGGATTAATGTCTCTGGAGTTTTTTAGGAGGATTCCTGGCCATGGACTCAAAATTTTAATGTTTTGTTCCCTGATCTATTCAGTTATCACTTTTGCCTTATGTCAAGGTGATCCATCATGCTGGAAAAGCTATTGTTCATCACCAAACTGTTTTTAAATAGTTGAGAGAAGTCGCTCTTGGGGGGATGTTTTTGTACCATTTTTTTTATTCATGGCTGTGTTCTTAATCAAAATTGTCAGTGAGCTCACTCCCTTAGCTGAGAAGCAAAGACATGAATTTTCTCAGGATGCTTTACTATTAGCATGACACAGGACTGATGGTAGTGCTCATCTTTTCTTCTCCGGACAAGCTTTTTTCTGGATGCCCCAATCAATCAGAAAGGGGTGTCATCAGAGAAAAGGACTTACTACCCCAGATCTACCCCAGTCCTCAGCAGTCCAATCCCTGTACCTTTTTCACAGTATAAGTCTGTTCCTGAATGTTTTTTCTTGGAGAGAAGTGGCTTCTTTGCTGTCCTTCTTGAAATGAATGAAGGACTGATGCACTACTATCAGTCCTGTGTCATGCCAACAGTATCCTGAAACCATTCCTGACTGAAACCATTTCTGAAAACATTTACTGGTTGCTCAGCCAAGGGAGTGGGCTAAATAATGGTACAAAAACATCCTCTGAGAGTGAATTCTTTGCAGAGTAACAATGTAATTGTCAATAAAAACCTTTGACACTTATGAAATGCTTGTGATTATACACTACTAGTTGGATGAGCATGTTACTCATTCATGCCTGTACATAAAGCAGGCATCGAGATGAGGAGATGAATGACATTTATTAATTGAATAAATGTCATTTAATAACATGACATTAATGTCATTGAATAAATGTCATTTAATAACATGACATTAATGTCATTAAATAAATGTTATTAAATACTATTTAATGACATAAATAATACTATTTAGCATTAATTTTAAAATTGCTGTTGAAATGTTTGCCATAGTAACTTCGGACAAAAAAAATCTAAAGACGCTGAAAGAGGAGACTTTGTGAAAATTTATATTCGTGTCAGTCTCAGTCTTTGGCCATGGCTGTATGTTTATGGGAAACAAAATGGTTCAATTAAAGCAAAATAGAAAAAAAGTTCTGTTCTGGATGAATTGAGTGTTGCACTTGCAATGTATGTAACCACTGGCAACAGGCTCAGGCAGTTCTGGCACTCGTAGTTTTGCATCAATGCTAATTCATCCTGTGGAGTTGTTAATTAAAACTCTCTCTTGTACTCTGTCTCCCAGGTGGATGATGAGGCCATGGCTTCCATGCTGGCTGACTTTGTGGACTGTCCCCCAGACGATGAGGACCACGGTGCTTCTCAGTCACATTCTTAAAGTAAAACCACCTCCGAGAGCCATAATTCATTAATTGATGTCATGGACTCCAGACCGTTCTCTCTCATCCTTCTTGAATCAGTAATAACATACAGATATGAGTCATTTAAACTTAAAACCTTTTATCAACTGTAAAAAGTTAACGGTTTGTATCCATGAGGCAGTCATGATCCCATTTAAGATGCACTCCTTAAATGTTTCATAAATGCTTTTTGACTCAAATGTTGGAACTGGTCGTGTTACCATCCAAGCAGCTGGTCGGTATTTTGTGTAAATGACTTCTCACAGAGCAATCAGCAACATTCCCTGTGTGAGGGAAATTGCATAGAGAGATCTTTTTGTGTTCTGAACATGGGTTGCATGCCTTAAACCTTCATACCTTACAATTAAAGTACTTTCCTTCTCAGCAACATTTACACTAAAGAACTATGGTATTTCCATGTGAAAGATGGTATTGGTTTTATAGTTCTTATGGGTTTTCACCTCATTTCAGTTTTTTTTTTGTACTATCATTTGTTACTCTTGTGCTTATGTTCTGTTAATTGGTTGCAAAACACGATTAAAAGCAAAAAAATCGAAATGCCTTTGTGCCCTCCATATTAATAAATGACTGTAATATGACATTTATTGAATGAATACATTTCATTAAATCATTAAAAGTATAATTAACTATTTAAATGTCATTAAATACTTTACATTTGAAATTGACATGTGACTAACAGTATTTTCTAAAATTGATATTGAAATGTTTTATTTAATTATTTATTTAAATGTGTTTAATTTAATACGTGGACACTACTTGAACACACCATAAAAGAATTAAAATAATTAAATCTGAAAAAGTCACCCATTAAACTCAGTGGGCGGCATTGAAGCTGAACTACTGTTATCTGATCTGTGTATAATCTTTAACGTTTGGAAAAATCTTCGAAAGCTGGTTCTTAATGGAAGATTATAGTTATAATTAAAAATTATACAATTTAAAATTTGCAGTAAGTGATGCCCCAGTGAATATTGACAGCCTTCCTTTAGGTGACCTGGGTTTGGATTACAGTGAAATTTTGTATGTTTCTTTGTACAAAAAGGGAATACAGGGTATTACAGCATCCTGCAAGCCATACTATTAAATGGCAAGCATTATTAGCAGTATTTTGTTTCCAAAAACAGAATTTGCAGCTTCTTATGTTTATCTAGCTGGCAGTAGCTCGAGACTTCAATTGACTGCTGAACTAAGGGTTCTAATTATTAAATACCTAGCTACCTGTTTAACAATATTGACTAGATATGTGTTTCTGCAAAAAAAAAAAAAAAAAAATTTAGACAAGGGATTAAACTTGATCACTTACCTACTGTACCTCATTTAATACTACACCCTGTAGTAACTCATTATATAAATAGATGGAACTTTGTACTGCTTTTTAAAAATTTATTATTCAACCACTACCACTGGTTATCAGAAGTGGAATTTTAATAGAAAAATTGTACAGCACAAAACTTATTTATTAGGCTGATTTGGAGATGAATGAAGCATGTGACTTGAGATCGCCATTAGAGCGTGTTCACAGAAATAAATGGTTGACTGACAAATTATAAGCCTGTCCAACTATAAAAAACTAAATCAATAAACCTTTAAAGAGTTAATCATCAAACAAATAAATCATGAAATAAACACAATTTAAATGTTATAAATTCAAATGTTAATTATTTAGAAACAATTTTAGTTTAATTTTACTTTTACTGCTTCATTTAATGACATATTTAGTAATTTGTCACAACCCTTACATATAGGGTCTGTTGTAAGGTATTGTGGCATGGGCGGGGCGGCAGCTGACGACCAGCATGCCTTGCGGGGATGTCGGTGTGTTCACCATGTTGGGGAAACGTGTTTGGGTTAGTGGCTTCGGCCCTGGTTGTGTGTGGTGGGAGTGTGACGTGTGAAATGTGCTCTGGTTCATGCTTAGGCTGAATTGGAGATAGGTTCTCAGGTGAATGTGCTGTTCATGCTATACATGCTGTGTGCTTAATAAAGTACTTCCAGCTATTGCATTGGGCAGCAAGCAAGCTCACTTGTCTCTCCACCATCCTTTCCGGCGATAAAACGCTACAGTATTTTTAACTATGCCCCTGTCCCCCCAAAAGCCATCTTAAAATGGTGTTGCTTTCTTCCTATCTACTGGCTCAATTTTTTTTCTGAAGGATTCCCACTAGAAGGAAAGTGTGCCTGTGGGGAGTTATACCAAAATCTTGTGTGAGGTCAGGTCCTGGCATCAGCTGTAGCGGTCTGAGAAACAGTCAATATTCCAAGTTTATTCTGAAGGTGTTCATAGGGGTTAAGAACTGGCCTTTTAGTTCTCTAGTTCTCTGGCTACTTATGTTGGTTTAGGTAAAAAAGCCAAAAGTGAGGTCACTAGTCAAAAGCTTGGGCACCCCTTTTATTTCTATGGTTTTTCCTGATTTTTATTTCTTTACACATTGTAAAACAATGCTAAAGCCATCCAAAATATGCAATAATCTCCTTTTGACATTGACATGTCTGCTACTTATACTCTGTAAAGCCTTCATATCACCTCTAATCTGAGGTGCTGTTCATTGGATAGTTTTAAAGGCTGGTAATTCTAAATTAACCAAGTTTTGGTCTTGCTATTTAGAGATGGTCCTCATGCGAGCCAGTATCATCATGGTGATTAATGGTTATGCAAATGTATTTGACAATACTGTCCTTGCCAGAACTATTCAAGAACAGCTGACCTCCGTGTCTTAAAATAACAACTGTTTTGTTGTTTTTACTTAATTACCTAATGCCATATGTGTTATTTCATAGTTTTGAAATCTCTGGTGTAGAAAATAAGTCACCAAAACCCCCCAAATTAATTAGAAGGTGTGTCTAAACTTTTGATTAATAGTATACAGTATATAGTGTGAATAAGTAATATCACACAAGAGTGAGTACTGTTGTACTGAATATCAGCATGTCTATAATGCGGTCATAGGCATTAGGGCGCAGCGTTATGTATGAATGACTGTAATTCCTGAAAAAACTGCAGAAAGTAAAACCTGAGTGTTATATGACAGGATAAAGCAGGTTTGCTTTAATTACCCTTTTCTTTAATTAAATATCAATAGCACTTTCCTTCTAAGATATCAGAACATCTGTAGATAAAATTTAACAAGATAATACAGTCCAGTAAAATCAGTTTTAAGCGTATAAATTTCTCGACCCACCAGATGGCGCTAAAACACAAGATGGTTTAGATGAACCCGAATGAACAGGAAAGGCCCATTGACGAAGTAGATTCCTGCTTAGCCGAAGAGATTGTGGCCTCAACTTCAACTCTTACTCATGCTATTCTAACAAGACCAGTGTTGGGTGTAGTACTTGGATTACTTTTTTAATGTAACGAGTAATCTAATGCGTTAGGTCTGCCATTTAAGTACTCAGTTATTTAGTTATATTTACAAAAATGTAATCCTTTAATCAGACAATTTATGTAACCGTTAGCCAAACAGCAGTGATTCCGTTAGTGTGTGTGTGTGTGTTTGTAAAAGTCGTTCTACAAGCCCCGCCCCCTCTGTTATTCCTGCTGTTAGTAGTTAACAGATTATGGGCCAAACTTCGCTGAGTGATGATGTTAGAATAATTATAAAGGTCTTGACTAAAACAACATGCATGAGGAACCACAAAGGAATTTATTTTCTGCAATGGAAAAGTACTCGAACTAGTTACTTTTATCAGAAAGTAATGCTGTAATGTAACTGATTACTTTTT
>JAOVVA010000044.1:11902740-11913156 GCA_028565275.1 Leiocassis micropogon
TAAGAAGGAACTTGGAGAGACGAGTGAGCTTCCTTGCTGCCCAATGCAAATGGCTGGGAGTACTTTATTAAGCACAGCACTAAATAGTATGAACAGCACATTCAATTTAGCCTCGGCACGAAATCTACAGTCAATAGAACACACACACAACCTGGCCGAAGCCACTAACCCAAACACCTTTCCCCAACAGGGTGAACACACAACAACCCCTCCCGCAAAGCATGATGGTTGCCAGTCGAAACCCCGCCCACACCACAATATTACTCAAGTAGGAAAAGTAGTCATCCAAAATATTACTCAAGTAAGAGTAAATAAAGGATTTGGTAAAAAGACTACAAGTACTGAGTAACCTTTAATCGTAATGTCCGATTTATTTATTTTTTAGAACTTATAATAATTATATATACACACAGTATATTATGTATATTTAAGTATAATTATAATAATTATATATGGTAACATTGCAACATTTAATGTAACAGAGATTCTTTTTTTTAAGTTACCCAAGTAAATGTAACTCGTTACTACCAACCTCTGCTGAAATCTGCTGGTACATTGCTGTACGAACGGTAAACCTACTACAGCCTTAAGTCTGCCGCGACTTCCATTCATAAACCTGCCGCTAAAACCAAAAAGGGAGGAAGTGGAAGAACAAATCCTATAACTTCCCTTTTATACCGCAGAGGCTAATGAGTTTTGTAATTCCACCACAGCGTGTGTCATTACGATCTAACGCTAAGGCTGATGGGATTTGTAGTTCCCCAAAACGCATTCCATTACATACAGTTGAGGAATTGAATTTCATGTAACTCTGACTCTTTCCCTTTGCCTCCATCTCCAATCCTTTTAGATTCTGTTTATAGATGTAAACCAGGTGCTAAACAGATTATTAGTGCTGTATTTAAGTTATTAAACACAAGTAATTCTTAAATTTACTTAACTTAAAAGTAAATTGGAAAATGATATATAAGAACAAAGGTTAGATAAATTCAAAAGATAATAGATAGAATTTACTCATCATTAGTTTGCCTCAAACACACAGTAGTACAATTTTAAATTGTCCACCGGCTTCACTGGTCTAATACCCTTATCTCACTTATGCGGTTTGACTCACGGTGAGAAGCGGTGTTAGGCACCGTGAGCCACCGTGATTGCCCGCCGACGTTCCCAGAGGACCCAGAGCGCAGGGTCAGCCACGATGGAGCAGGGCTCAAACTGCCAACATCCCAATCAGTAACTATGTGCCTTAGTCCTCTGAGCTACCACTGCCCACATGTGACTGATGTTCTGAACATGCCAAAAGTTATATAATTTTTGGAGTTTGATACATTGTCAATTGTAGATAGATGGTCAGTCACTACACTGTGTTTTAGTAATGTGGTTACCACTGATCAGACACATATGGTCTTTTCATTGGCACTGTGGAGCCTTTCAACATACTGCTCCATATAAATTATACCAAGAAATTAATTGGTCTAGTTTGGCAAAGTGTAAGTGTAAGGAGTTTTAAGAAGCATCTTATAAGATTGAAAACCATCTCATACATAAGTACATTTGTGCTTGGGATTTTTGGATGGAACACCTCGCATTCTCCCACACTGTGTTTCTCCACATTATTCAAGTCTCCATGTAAGACCTCACCCACTGACAAGGGTGTGTAAGGTGGTTCTAAGTGAAATATGTAAGATTTTTGTACTTTCCCATGTGTTTGTCCTGATGAGAATAATATGGCATGTAAGATATGGGTATTGAGCACTGAACCATGGAACTCCACACACCAATATATCTAGGTTGTAAGTACAAAAACATCTTGTCAAGAAAAAAGCTTGCACATTATTTGTCTCAAAATTCACATCAGTGGGATACATGCTAGCAACCTCCAGACTAAAAAATCTACCAGTGTCAATGTGATTTGAACAAGTGTCTTATCAGTGTCTTAATTAATAGGTGAACCAGAAAGATCCATTTATATGGTGCTTGACCTACACTCAGGTACCCCCCTCTATTCTCCGAACCATTTGTTACAGATAATCTGTTAAATCCAACCTGCTGACAATATTTTAACAAACACTGGATTGCTTAAAAAATGACAAATGTGGTAATAGAAACTTTGTGATTTCTTTAAAGTAAATGGTCATTTTCATTGTCTAATTGTACTTTAATTAAATGTGCTTAATATAAATTTGTCCAAAATTCTACGAAAGCATAACCATGCAGTTGTAGAAGGAAAAGGGGTTGGGTCTTGCTCATCTTACAATCATTGTAAGTTTTTAGAATCAAGTGTTTCTACATATTGTGTGAATCTATTGTATTGTAACTCAAGTATTGTTCCATATACAGTCTCTGTTTATTGCGTGGTCTTAAGCATTAATATCTATAAGAGTGGGCACGCACGAGGGGGATATGCTTCACAGCATCAAGACTTAACAATAGGTGCAATTGTGTTTCAGTTTTGGCACATCTATTGTTGCAGGCACACCAAGTGCGTATTTCTAGTTACACTATAAACAGATACAGTAGACAGTTTTGTTACATTGTGACGTGAATGGCTTTGATCTGCACTGAAAGGTTTGCTTTAGTTTCACAATAGTGAAAGAACACTGCAAAGATCTTACTGTAAACCAGAAGGACTTTACTATGTGACAACAAATGCCATGTTTGCACAATAAAAGAGCTCTGATGAAATAGCTCTCTTGTGGAAAATAGTAGTGGAACATAAGACGTCACACTTAACCTAAAGGACATTCTACCCATCATTCATTTATTCATTTATTCATTCAACTTAAGTAGCCAGCAAACAGTGATATGATAGAGCTGACAACAGGCAAATGAAGTAGAAGAAGGCTTCTAGCTTGTTAGGAAGCTAAAAGCTTTAACCCACTGAGCTACAACAGCCCCAGACGCAAGACAACTCTGGTGTTTAAATATTAACTATGATCTCACTGTTCGTTCTTTTTAGGACAAAATTATGACATAGCTATAAGATAAAAAGTTGGTTTATATGACATAAAATATCACACCATAAAGCTTCTAATACAACATGATATGTATAACAAAATTTGGCTTAATTAACATTCCTATGATAATACCAACACAACATAAAATAAAATACCAACATATAAAAATTAAAGCCATGTTTAATAATATTTATAATATATTTATAAATATATAATATAAAGTATAATTTTGCGGGGACCTAGATCCTATCCCAGAAGCCTTAGGGGAATGGCAGGATACACCCTGGACAGGGTGCCAGGTGCCAATCCAACGCAGGGCACACACACACGCTATGGACAATTTTTGAATACCAATGACTGTGGGAGGAAACCAGAGTACCCAGAGGAAACCCACCAAGCACAGGGAGAACATGCAAACTCCATGCACACAGAGACGGGAATCAAGCCTGGCCAGGAATCAAACCCAGGCCCTGGAGGTGCAAGGCGACAGTGCTAACCACTACACCACCGTGCTGCCATGCATGCAAATATAGTTTATAATTTGATCTTTGCCAATGATGCCGAACCCTGGATAGCTGAAAACTACCTGAGGACACTGATCACACTGAAGATTAAAACCTAAAGACACATTGATTATATGAGCACTGAACTTCTATAAGCATAATGACCTTTTTGATGTTTTGATTGAGTTTACAAGCCAATTTGGAAAGCTGCTCTGAATAAGGGAGTCTGGGAAATGCAAATGTAAAATGCAAATGTAAATGTAAAATACAAATGTAGATACTGAATAACTGAATAGATAAAACTCACATCACATGTGAAAATATTGTGTGGAGAAAATGTAGCATCCACGTGTGAGTACACACTACATATTTTTGTGGACACATGACCATCACACACCTGACCCTTCCTTTTGCTACAAATCTGAAAGCACAGAATTGTCTATATTGTCTTTGTATGCTGTGGCGTTAATATTTTGTTTCACCGAAACTAAGGGGCTGAAACCTGTTGCAGTATCACAATGCCCTTTAGCACAAAGAAAGCACCAGGAAGACATGGCTGGCCAAAGTTGGAGTGGAAGAACTTGAGTTTCCTGCACAGAGCTCTGACTTCAAACACACAGAACAACTTTGGGATGAACCTTTATGCTGACTACACCCCAGGGCTTCTCACCTGAAATCAGTGGCTGACCTCTCTAATGCTAATCTTGTGGATGAATGAGCAATTCCCCTTAGCCAAGCCCCAAAATCTACTTAAAATGTTTACCAGAAAACTGGTTATAAAGTTATTATAGCAAAAAAAAAAAAAAAAAAAGTGGATAATAAATCTGGCATGTTCAAAACACACATATAAATGAGATTGTAAGGGGTCCACATACTTTTGACCATGAAGCATCAGGAAGCTATGTCTTTTTGTGAGGTTAAAAATACTGCTTTGCATAGGCGTGATAAAAGCGCACCGTGTTATAGTCCACTTCCTTGAACTAGAAAGCAAAACCAAAAAAGAATATTGTTTACATAGAGGAGAATGTCTATGTGTGTGTGTGGGGGGGGGGGGGGGGGAGGATTTTTTGATAACATACTTGAAATAATGTGTTGACCCAGGTGTTGGGCGTAGCCATACAGACAAAAAGGGGAGGGTGGAAAAAAGAAACAACTTATGAGACGAGAGTGGGCAAAAATTCAGTTTGCAGAAGTCAGCTGTTAGATAGCACTGGACTGAGATAGACCTAAAAATACCATACAAACTGCGTTTGTAAGCCAGAGAAAGGAAGCAGTGAAGACAGGCTAAAGTAAACCACAAGTCTTCACTGAGAAGGCAGACTAGGTAAATATTTATTTCCAAAGTTTTACTATTCTCTGAATGTATTAATGTATATGCTTTTGCAATTTAATTCGTAAGTTACCTTTCATTCAAACTGATTCTCTTTGTAGAATAAATGTTGATGTTGTGTACAACATATGCCTATAGCTTTAACTGTTTGAGCTACAGTTTGAGTTTATATACAAACCCATTCAACGATGCTACATTTGTTTGTGTAGCACTGAGATATTTTGCATGTGTAGCTGACTGTAGATAAGCTAAATGAACATGGAGTAGTGAGGTAACAGTACAGACAGAACAGAACAGTATTTACACCATATCAGCTGAATCCTTTCCTATTTCCTCGTCCTTGTTAACTGTGTGTTGTAACTGGAAAAAGTCCATATCTATTCATGGCTATGTGTGTCCAACTACCTATGTGTGGTAATTGTTCTCATAATTGTGATCTGATTTCTACTTAAAACTATACAAGGTGGGACATGACATAGCAACAAGATAAAAAGTTGGTTCATATGACATAAAATATCACACCATAAAGCTACCACGTGAAATGTATAACAAAATTTGGCTTTTTTAACATTTCCTATGATAATACCAACTGAACATTAGCAGCACATATACAGTAAAAATGAAAACCTTCAATAATATCTTTTTATTTTAAAGTATAATTTTTGCAAACGTACTTTTATAAACGCAGTGTGGATATCCAAAGTATTCTGAGAAAAGTGTTCTGTTGTACAAATGAATGAAAATATGGTTTATAATTTGTTGCAATGCTCAACACACATGATCTTTGTCAATGATGCCAAAACCTGAATAGCCTCCAACTACCTGAAGACATTTATCACATTGAATATTAAAACCTAAAGACACATTGATTATATGAATATTTAACTTCTATAAGCATAATGAACTTCTTGATGCTTTGATTGAGTTCACAATGGGTATCTGGGAAATGCAAATGTAAAATGCCAGAACCAAAAATGTTTATTATATATTTTGAAGTGTAAATAAATACGGAAATAATAAATAGCATATATGTAGTTTACCTCCCACTGGCTGCTTCCTTTTTTCACCTATTTTTGTTTCCAGTGAATTTTGTTTCTGTGTGGTGGGGTGTCCTAAAGCCACCAAAGAGGTAAGTGTTTTTTAGGTGTTTATGAAATTAGGTGTTTTCAAATGATTGTGAATGCATAAACTTACAATACAGTTTTTGCTAGCAGCCAGGATGCTAATTAGAATGGAAATCATGTTTAGCAGAATTACTCATTTCAACTGAGGTGGCACTACTGAATTTACATTGCACATACTAAATGATTTTTCTTTTCTTTTTTTATACAAAATACTGCTTTTCAAACTACATATTCTTTGTTTATTTAATTATTATTTAAAGTATAAACATGTTTTTTTGGGGGGTGTTTGTGAACTGGTGAGTCATAACATCCTTAAACCTGTGTAAAAGTTCAGGCAGTATGGAGGCATGCTATTGCTAAAGAGCCAGCTACACACTTTAAGGGCTTCAAAGTGAGACACCCCTAAAATTCTCATACCAATAATTAAAAATACATTTTAGATGCTTTTAGTAATTGTAATACAGTGATATTTTATTTACAAGAGTTGATTTGAATTGTGTGTGCAGATGGAGTACAAAGTGATTGTGGCTACAGGTACCTTAGAGTACTCCGGTACTAATAACTACGTGTATGTAACCCTGGTGGGGGAGAATGGAGGGAGTGAGAGAACGCTGTTGGATAAACCAGGCCTGGATCTGTGCAGAGGCGCAGTAAGTGAGAGTGGAGAGTATTGAATCTCCGGATTACCTATACCAATTTTTTTTTAAAGTCAAGTAGGTTAATAGTATACTTCTTTTAAACTAAAAATAAGCATGCTTTTACTTTTATTTTTTATATACTTATTAGAGATATATTTAGCAAAATAGACTTTATTATTCAACAGTTAGTTATGAACGAGCATTCTGATTGGACAAGAGGTATCATACATGTGGTAATAATAGACGATATCACCTTTTACAGGTTGATGAATACCTAGTCCGGAGCTCAGCTCCTCTGGGACGTGTGCTCCTGGTACGCTTGGAGAAGCAGAAGTACTTTGTGGAAGATAACTGGTTTTGCCGTTATGTAAAGGTCACACCACCAGGAGGGGAAAACACACAAACCTTCCCTTGTTACCGCTGGTTAGTAGGGAATGTTGAAATAGAAGTTCGCGATGGAACAGGTCAGTCCTAACAACTACCCCAAAAAGTAGATTTATCTTACTCTAATTCAAGATCAAACTTCATAAGGATAGCTTCTTTCTTTTTCTTTTACAGCTAAAAAGCTGTGTGATGAGATCCTGCCTCAGGAGCTAGCTCACAGAAAGGCACAGCTGCAGGAGAGACAGAAAAATTTCCGGTGTGTATATTATAGCACTAGAAATCTGACTCATTTTTTAGTGCATTTATATTGTTGGACCTATTACTTTCAAGAAAAAATAATTAAATAAAGTGTAAAGGTAACAGGTCAAAGCTAGACTAATTACACAAAATATAGCTTACATTATACATGCTCATCACATAAAAAAAAAAAAACACATAATATAGGTTAGACCTAAATTCTGGATCCATGGAAATTCTCTCTCTCTCTCTCTCTCTCTCTCTCTCTATGATTTTGTAGGATGTATCAGAGTTAGGTTAAGCAGGAGGACTAGTGTACAAACTGGACACTAGCAGACACCCTGATGCTTTGAAGTTTCCATCATTGGATATGTCCTTAGTATAAAATAATAAATGATTGGATGTAGCATATGCTTACTATCTTCTGCTTCAGCTCCTTCTTCCTCCTGAGTCGATGCTAAAAATCTGTCTGATAACCCTTTTGTGTGGATTTTAGTGTGGCATAAGCCAAAGGAATGACTGAGTATTTAATTCTACTATCTGGAGAGACTAGACAAAAAGAAAGTTGGCAATTGGAAAAGAGGCCCACTGAACCTGTGTTTGCATAGGGCTTAAAAAGTTGTGGAATGTCTCTGATAGTCCTTCCCAGAGAGATGACTGTGTACATGAAATGAAAGCCAGTTGGCTCAAGGCCATCAGTAGTCTTACACAGGGGTCTATGCAACTGAGAACATCTGCTACTACAAGATGTCCTCTGTTTTTGAAATGCTGCAGAAATGTGTGTACACATATGAACTCCGTTGATGTTGAATTAATTCTGTCTTCTCTTGCAATAACTTTCGACGGAATTATGAGTTGGACGCATTTGTAGAAATGTTAATAAAAGGGATATTTCGAGCTTTTTTTTAAATATGTCTAAACTTAGGCGCATATATTACAATATACTTGACTACAAGTTGAGACTATAAAGCTTCTGCAGTCCAAGTGACCTAATAGAATTGATATCTTTCAAAGCTACTGTATATTTAGTACTCTTTGAATTAATTTTAAACTAATTATATTTAATTAATTAGTTTTATGAGTCATTTCATTCTTAGTCATACAGCTAGCTCAGGTTAGCCATTCAGCTAGTTCCGAGTGACAAACTTTAATGTTGATGTCCACAGCAGAAAAATTCATTTAAAAAGAAATTATAACAACCAAGACTTGATTTGAGAGACGTAAGACTTAAAAAAAAAAACCTATCCCTTTAATGTTATCCAAGAACCATTATACACCTATTTGTTTAATTTTTTGCTTATACTATTTATTCAATTTTTTGCTTTCCTGGTATTTATTTGTATTAGATGGCAAGTCTGGGCTTCTGGAATTCCCAAATGCATAGATGCCAAATCAGAGGCAGACCTACCCCAGGATGCTCGCTTTGCCAATGAGAAGCGAAGTGACTTTGAGCTATCACTTCAATACGCGTGAGCATTGCAGTATTTTGTATAAAGTTAATACATTTAAATTCTTATTAATTAAGTCCAATGCATTTAACCAAAATGTTTTATCAGTTTTAATAAAACAGCACACAACATATTATATCTACATTTATATCTACAGGGATAAAAGCATGTATACATACTGTATTATGTTTAATTGTATAACCCACAGTCTTTTGGAGCTGTCCCTGAAGAAGCTTGTTATCTGGTTTGGGAGGTCATGGAAGGATCTGGATGATTTTAAACAAATATTTTGGAAGTTACGGAGTCCCATTGCTGGTATAGTAGTTCTTATCCTTCAGACCCTGTTTTAAACAAGTTATGTCTAATCTAAATTTGCTTTATTTCAACTTAAATTTGCATGCATAATGTACAATGTTTGTATAAACAGAAATATGAGTCTTCTTTGTCTAAAATTTCAGTTGTTGTATAATCCCCCTTTTCTGCAAAATAGCCAAAATTTTTACTTATAATTACATTCATCAAGGACTTTATTAGGAACACTTGTATGAACACACATCCATGTAATTATCTAATCAGCTAATAGTGTGACAGCAGTACAAGGCATACAATCATTCTGATATGGGCCAGCATTTTCAAGTAATGTTCCCATAAGAACAGAGGAGTAACATGACCTCAGTGATGTTGACTGTGGCATTACACATTACATGGTGCTAGACATGCTGGTGCAAGTACAGTATTTCTATAATTATTGATATTCTGAGGTGGAATCATCTTGTTGATAAGAGAAGTTAAAGGAGAATTGCTAGACTGTGTTGAGCTGTCTGAAGTGCTACAGTAATTCAGATTAACACTCTGTACAACTGTTAGCAAAAAAACTGTTCAAGCCAATCATTTAAATCAATCGTCACTTGACTACCGCAGCCTATGTAAATATTGTTGCTGTCAATGTGCATGCCTTCATGCCCATTTTCTAATGGCTACCACCGGCATGAAAGTGCACCCTGTTAAAAAGCAAGTAACAAATAATGACTATAAATGTAAGAAACATGTTTAAAACCTCATGCTTGAATTGTACACAATACATAATATTTGTAATATTCTTTTGTATGGATTTCATTAGAATACACGATGAAACACTGGAAAGAGGACTGGTTTTTCGGCTATCAGTTCCTGAATGGATCAAATCCACGAATGATCCATAGTTGCAGGAAAGTGCCTTCAAACTTCCCTGTCTCTGGAGACATGGTGCAGACCTTCTTAAGCCCCAATACTACCCTGGATAAAGAGCTCAAGGTAAGGAGGTATAGTCCATATTTTCTGCACTGATGCCATACATTTTTCAAAAAACTCACATTTATCTTCAATAACTGCTTTATCCTGGTTACACAGAATACACTGGTCCATCACAGGACACCATGCCCAAATATTTACACCTATGATTTGTTTAACAATGAGATAATATGGACTGATGCGGTGATCAGTAAATCGAAGCACACCTACAGACCAAGATTGGCCATCAGGAGATTGTGGAAAAATCGAATCCTGATTTTTGCCATATATATATTATATATATATATATATATATCAGTATATATAAAAATATGTATATGCATATACAGTATATATCTATCTATCTATCTATCTATTCTGTTACGTCCTGGTCTAGGGTCAGGCCGCAACAGACAATAAAATAAATTAGGAAAAGGAAAGAAGATAAAGGGGAAATAAACGGGGGGTGAGATCAACTGCAGTTTAATTCTATGTACAAATATTTACAAACATGGTAATATCTTCA
>JAOVVA010000044.1:11925154-11972216 GCA_028565275.1 Leiocassis micropogon
AGTTTTTAGTGGCAGAGGAAATGAAGCAGAGGTAAGAGATGCGTTGATGAAATGAGAAATAGGTGCAGAAATGGCAGGAGAAAAAAAGTTTCAGGAGAGAAGTAGAAGCAGGATCAAGGTGACAGGATGAAGAGTTGGATTTAAGGATTAGCGTAGAGACGGAATCTGGGGTCGTCAGAGAAAAACAAGACAGAGACTGACTGGATAGATTTGTTGGATGGCTGAGCTCTATATCAGTAGGAAAACATTGGTGGACAGCATTAGTCTTCTCAAGCAAATAATCATAGCAAAACTCATTAGATACTAGAGCATCCTGAGGTGGGCGGTTAGTAAGTTTATTTATTGTATTAAATAATGCTAGTTCTGCATGACTGAGTTGGAAAACATTAACTGCCTGGTCAAGTTGTAATTTTAGAAGGGTCAAATTATTGGGCTGCATCAATCAGAGAAAACAACTAAGAACCCTTCATCACATTATCAATACCTAGAAGGATAGCGCTGAACTGACAATCAACAGGAAAAATATATATAGCTATGTTTAATAGTGAAAGTAAGAGCATTTTCATGCACACTCAAACTCAATGTGATAAGAACTCACAGGATTGGGAATAAACAGCTGAACAGTCATAAGAAAACCAGTTTGTTAGTGAGATAAATTAGAAAAATGGCTTGAGTTTGCTAGGGAGTATTAAGATTGAACTTTGGACCAATGGAAAAAAGCTCATGTGCTCTGATGAGTTTATATTGACCCTAATTCAGAGTGATGGGCGCATTAGGGTAAGAATCGAAGTGCATAAAGTGACGCAAACATCATGCATAGTGGCCACTGTACAAGCCTCTGGACTCAGTCTCATGATCTGGGGTTGCTTCAGTTGGTCAGGTCTAGGCTTAGCAATGTGATGTGGCAACAAAGTTAAGGCAGCTAATGACCTGACTGCACCTTCATTAATGTAGCATCCAAAACGTCTAAAAGTGTCTCGCCTATGTGTAAAAGTGAATTTTCAGGTAGGATCATATAACACCATTTTTCATAACACTTAATGCTACTTATCTCCTAAACCATGCTTCATTTTTTGTAAATATGCATATACATTTTTATCTTTCATTAACTTCCATTAACTTTTATGTCCATTTTTTTATTCAAATCCTTCAATGATCTTAATTGACATTCAGATGAAACTTGGGCAATTCATGAAAAGACAGAAATCTGAAAAAGTGTATTATTCTAAAATGCATAAAAAAGATATTGCAACATGAATTTGACAGAGTCACAGACACTACAAATTTTTTTTTTTACTTTTTAAGCTTCTACCAAAAAACAATTTAAGCCACAATTTTTACAGGTCATATGCTTCTAGAAGCTTACACCAATTTTAGTATGGATAAAGAATTACCATTTTAAATTATTATTGTTTGAAGCGAGACAGCAAGAAAATCATCTCTCAAAAAAACGACTAGTCAGCCAACTTAAAATTTTTAGGGAAGCAAGATTTATTACTTCCATGTGGAATTAACTTCAGAAGTATCTTCTTTGGCATGAACGTCTTCTGTATTATATGTATAACAACAACAAAATTAATTTAGCGCCAATAGTGTGTTTTGGGAGATTGTTCATTTGGCACTACACTCATTCTTGAAAATCAACAGAGAATGCCTTTGGTGCATTCTTTTACAGTATCTAACAAATGACATGTTCATTATAACTTCTTTCCAAACCAGTGAGAGGAACTCACGTGTCATGGTGGTCTTCCTCCTTTAAAGGCACATCCTCAATCAGCACTGCCGAATGAATGGTAAAGAAAATCCCCAACATTGCCTAAAAGAGGAACCAGGAGGGAATAGTAACTCGGACAAAACTAATGGCTACATTTTAAATTGACATTCGCCCAAATTATTTTCTAACATCTCTATCCTTTCACCAAGCATATTTACACTGTGGTTTTAAGGTGTTGTATTAAAGGTTAGAGTCCAATCGAACCACATAATACATTATGTTAACTTAAATAATGGCTACAACCACAATCAGTGCATCCTAATTCGCTAACATTTCAGAATCAATACCTAACCTACTCATAATTTCATTTTTTTAAGGGAATTCTATCACTGTTTATCACGACAAAAAGAACTGTCTGAATAGTTACATATAATTAAAACGAGAAAGACATTCTTACCAGCATAATGACTCCCCACATGCTCAACACCAGCATACATGCTGCCAATTTCGGACCACAGAGAATAAAAGAAGGCATTTTCAAAGTTATTTGCCACCAAAAGCAACCTTAAAACATAGAGAGAGTTAAAACTTAGTTTTGCCAAACTTCTTCCTACGTCTGAGCCTGCCAATAGTCATCTGAACGGGTCAGCTGACTTAGCATTGACTTCCGGTCGGAATAAACATAGTATTTCATAATAAAAGTGTGCAACTTGTTTTTGTAAGTGAATGAGTGAGTATGTAAATGACAATAGAGAGAGAGAGAGAGAGAGAGAGTAGAGTATAATAGCATGAAATTAATTACAAGAGCTAATAAAAAATAAGCTGTACCAAAACACCCCAGCACAGAAGTACAATACACAAATGGTATGCTAAGGCTGAATGGTATGCTAATAGCAAGAAAAACAACAAACTGGCCTATCCCACAAGCAATGTTTTGTGGGCAAAAAAAATATATAAATTATTCACTTATTCTCTATACTGCTTATGCTGTACGAGGTCACCCTGGATGGGGGGCCAAGCCTCCTCAGGGCACACAAGCATGCTCTCACATACTACAGGCAATTTGAAAATTTTGTAGTAGTAGCAGTAGTAATAATAATAATAATAATAATAATAATAATCCATTATTTTTAATGTACCACCTAAAAAATAATAATAATATATATTATATATTTTTCTGCAAACACCATGAACAAGGACACTGTAGGATCAAGATACATAATTACACGTAAATATTTTTTATTAACAAACCACACTCATGTGCAGTAATCATTACAAAGGATATTTTAGGCACAGGAAAAACAATTGTAACTGTTGTCTTGTCTAATGAGAGATTGATTGGGAGGGCTGCTGCACTTCACGACCGGCACTTCACTGATTCAGGTAGACAAGTAAAAGGATAGTCTTATGATCTAATACAATTTTTATCCTTTAAAAGTAAAAATAAATAAAACCTGAAAACTATGCAGACAACTTGACTTGATCATGGTTCCACCCGATTACCTGTTTATGCCAAATGTTACATGAGATGATTTATCAATTTGGATAATTTAATAGATAATATTTTATCTGTTAAAATTAATTATACTATAATTACTAATATACTATACTTTAGTATTACTATACATTATACTTCAATATTATGATATCTTGGTTCTCTGGCAACTGGTAACACATTTAACTCATTACATTGTATTTTAATGTTTGAGCAAAGCTTTGTACTCATTTGCTTATCTGCATGGTTGAACAATATTATGTGTGAATGGTAAAATGATTTTTAAAAGTGTCGGTCAAATAAATACACAAATAAATTTGTGTATTCTTCCTATGTTTGTGTGGGTTTCTTCCAGATTTGGTTTGCTTTTTACTGTCCAAAATTGTATGTGTGGAATGTGTATTTTTCTTTAATTATTTGAAACAAGAAGTTGGATATTTTAAAAATGTGTGCTTATTAAATTATATTTTTTATAGTATATGCAAAAATATAAAATGAATATATTTTTTACTTGCTCCTTGTATTATACAACTTTTACCAGTAAGTATTCTCCTTTATATTATTTTTTCATTATTAAATGTGTGCAACTATGGAATTATTGGTACCCTTAATCAAAATTAGTAAAATGGATGGATGGACGGACGGACGGACGGACAGATAGATAGATAGATACATAGATAGATAGATAGATTCCGTTACTATCATTACATTGCACAGAGTTCAATGAAATCCTCTGACCATATACAGTAAGTATGCCATAGAATTGTTTTTTTCACATAGTTCTTTTCTATTATTAATATGTTTACCTAAGAAACATTTACCTAAGAATTTTTTTCCAATGGGTTTGTAATGTCTTACAAAGTTGGAAACATTTGTGGTGGATCTTGCATAATCAGCCTTGTGAACGAGTTCAAACTTTTTTTTATATTTTTAGGTTTGTACATTTCCTTTTCCATTTCAGACACCAGAATTTCAGTTGACTCAGATAGCCACTGGAAACAATGATTATGGTTTTTTTCCAGATCGTTTTATGTATTAAACATTAACAGTATCAGACCTTCAAAAGATTCTCTTTAAGAAGATACTGATACGTAAACTGAATACCTGATATTTTATATATTTAGCAGAATGGAATATATATTGTGTTATACTGTGAAGCTGAAAAAGATTAGGCCAAAGGCACACCCTGTTGCTGCTATTAATAATGTAATAGTAGCAACCTATCAAAGGCTTATTTACTCTTTAGTTACTATTAAATAATCTGAATATTTTCATATACTGTACATAGGTGAAATGGATGTCCAAACAAACGGTTACCTTAAGCTGACTGTTTATTAATCAATGCAAGATGTACTAAAATGATTTTATCTAACTAAATGCTTTATATGAAAAAAAAAGGGCATACAAATACAGTTTGTGATGATCCCCCATAAACATTTAGCATGGTACTGCATGAAAGTTTGATCATATTAGGCTTAGTCCTGCTTCTCTTTCTGTTTTTTCTTCAGTTTTCCTGTTAAGTTAGGGCTTAAAAAAATTCTTAAGTAAGTCCAGTAGGTCAATGTTAGTTTTGTAATCATACAAAGTTATAATAATCTAACCACATAGAAATATTAACCCAGCTCATGAAAGTCTATAAAAATAAAAGAAATGTCCATGTTTGCGTCCTTCAAATAACACTTTATTTGAAGTATTTTGGTCGGGGGACAATTAGGTTTAAAGTTTTAGGGACAGGACTGTTTTCACTGATGACTGGATTAGTTTGGATTGGCCATTTGTGGCTTTGTAACTCAGAGTGTCTCCCTGGTTGCACCCCCCTTCTAGCACACTAGTGAAGATCCTTAGATGGTTACAGATGTACTGTGTGTTTATCCTAGGATCCACTTTACTGAGTCGATTCCTCAGACCTACCCGTTCATTTGAATCGAACTGTCTCTTTGGATTCATTTATTTGATTGGATTCGTTTGAATGCAGAAAAGTTGCAAAAAACTATTCTACAGTAGCTTGACTGTAATTTTGGCATGGTTGTTAGGACTAATTTTAATAAGGATAAAGAATCGGGAACCTCCCATGGCAATTTGATCGTGAATAAGGCATGTCCAGGCTCGCTGGTTCTACATGTGAATGAGCATTTATTTCCATTAGATTTTCAGGCAACACGTCTCCGTGAATTTGAATACTGGTACAAGAGTCTAAAAGTGGTATTCAGTGCGTGGGAATTATTCAACAGGGTAAATTGTTGAACTGCAGTTTCGCTGCTGAATAAGTTCATTTTTCTGTGGATGAGTGAAATTGGACACCAGGTGGTCGTCCTGCTCGGCTCTTTCTCCTCCCCTTTCTGAAACAAAACGTTGCGAAATTCCTCAAGTTTTGAGGCGGTCGGGAGAAGCCACTTTCCTGGGATTAGTAAGGTCGGACACGGATTCATAGCTGACTTCTTTGGCGCGGGGTTTGTTGAATAGGCTGTATAACGAACAAGGAGTATCGAAGAAACACAACGCCTGCTTGAAGAAGAGTTGAAAATAGCGAATGAAGACAGGAGGCGCGTAACGGGACCTGAAGGAGAAGACAAGTAACTTTGGGAAAGCTATGGGAACTTCGGCCTTTCTCTATCTATCAGTGAGAAGGCAGAAATAACATATTTTGCGTTAAAAGTTCACATGGCCACATAGATAGGCGAGTTGACGTTCAAGTTTTAGATACTCACAGGGCTTTTAAACACAACTTGACAAATTTTCTACAGCCTACGTGGCCGAAACCGAACTACACACCAGGTTGGGCCTGTTTAGCTTTGCTACAATAAATAGAACTTTTTGTTTTAGAATTTTATTAATTTATTTTTTTAATGAAGAAACTTTGTCTTTCTCTCAGGTCATAGTCATGGTATTTTCCCTTTTTTCAATCAAAATGATGATTTCTCCTGTCAGTAATCATAATAACCTATTATTACTAACCAGATCTAAAGATGATCACAAACTAAACTGAACTAATCAACTAACAAGTTTTTTTTTCTTCTTAGAAGTGTTTCAGGTATGATGGAGGGAGAGAAGGAAAGACAGAGGGAAAGAGGAGAGGAAAAAGAGAGCGATGAGACAGAGGAGGATGCTGAAGGAGCAGCCTTGCTGTGGCAAGAAGGCTCTTCTGATGATGACCTAGAACTACCCATCATGCACTGGGAAGCCCTAAGCCTGCGTATTGCCCAACTTGAGAAACAAGAGGAAGAACGAAGAGAGAAGAACAAGGTCAGAGTTACAAAAAGCATGCAAAATTGAATGGTATATATCATATGGAAAGGTACACTTGTAAAATTACTATTACTATTAGTGGTTGGCAGTATGATAAATATATCTTAGTGTGGTTTATTTTTTCACTATACACAGCACGCAATTACAATAGGTAGTTTTACTGTCAAAGTGCCTTCGTAAAATAGCGTTTTAACAACATTAAAATCATTTACAAAATGAAATATTTAACGGGAAGTGGTCAACAGCCTAATAGTGGCAGTTTTGGGATTATTATTTGATTTATTTAATAAGACTTATTGAAATACTTGTGAGGTGGGCACTGGTGGCTCAGTGGTAGGTGTTTCGCCTGCCATGCGGAAGGCCCGGGTTCGATTCCCAGCTGGTGCCCAAACCCCAGCCACTGGATGCAGTGCCGGTCCCAAGCCCAGATAAAATGGGAGGGTTGCGTCAGGAAGGGCATCCGGCGTAAAACCTGTGCCAAGTTGTTGTGCGGACTGGGTATTCCGCTGTGGCAACCCCTTGACGGGAGCAGCCGAAAGACCAACAACAACAACATTGAAATACTTGTGAGGTGGCATAGTGCTTAGCACTGTGGTCTCGCACCTCCAGGGTTGAGGGTTCAATTACTGCCTCAGGTCTGCGTGTGGAGTTTGAATGTCTCCCTGTGCTTAATGGGTTTCCTCCGGGTACTCCAGTTTCCTCCCACAGTCCAAAGTGATGCAAATTAGGCTAATTGGCATTCCTAAATTGCCTATTGTGTGTGTGTGTGTGTGTGTGCCTGTATGTGTGTGTGCCCTGCCTTGATTGATACCCTGTCCAGGGTGTACCCCACCTCAAAGTGTCCTGTGATATGCCCCCCCCACCCTGTACAGGATAAGCGGTGTAGACGATGAAGGAATAAATATTATAATACTTCTACATTATCACATTGTATACAAATTGCTTATATTGGCATTCATATGTGAAATAACTACAGTAATTTGGTTCCTGTATGTTTAAAGGATGTTGCTCAGTGGACTGAGACCTGGCCAGAGTTATATAATCTTACCAGACATCAAGACACCTGTGAGGAGGTGGATGATAGTCGCCTGACAGCCCTAACAACACGGTACTCACCAGATTTATTCTTTTCTCTTCCATCTTTTACTTTGCTGTAATATCTAAAGATAAGTTATTTTTCCTGTTTTTTTATTCATTTACTTTTTTTATTTTAGACTCCAGAGCCATATGAACCTGCAACTCTGCTTCATCAACAACAGTGAAAGTGAGGATGAAGACGAAGACAAGGAGAAAAAAGAGGTTTCATTTGACCTTGTTTGTATTAAACCTGTTGCACCGCAGATTTTGTAATGCAAAAAAGAAATATATTTAACTTTTTCCTTATGCAGTGCTGTGAAAAAGTATTTTTCACGATTTTTTTGCATATTTTTCACATTTTTGTCACATGATTCAGCTAATCAAAGTAGAAGTGTCATCAAGCATCAAAGTATCAAAATATTACAAAAAGATAATCTGAGTAAATACAATTTATAAATGATGATTTCATTTATTAAGTTAAAAATGATGTCCAAACCTTCCCGTGTCTATATGAAAAAGTAATTGCCATCTAAACCTAACAACTGGTTGTGTCACCCTTGGTGGCAACAACTGCAATCAAGTGTTTGCAGTAACTGGCTAACGTGTCTTTCACATTGCTGTGGTCACACTGTGGTTACTGACTTAATAAACCCCATATATAATTAGGACTATTTATTATTTATCACCTGTTTTTGTTTCTAATACTTTTCATTTTGCTTCTGTGCAGTGGGGTGTGCATGTGCTATTTTTAGGTATTTACAAAAAGTTTTTGAATTATTGTGAATGCATAAACTTAAAATAGATTTTAGCTAGCAGTAAGGATGCTAATTAGAAGGCAAATGATGTATAGCAGAATTACTTATTATAACTGAAGTGGCACTACTGAATTCATATTGCACATACTAAATAATCCAGACTTTGTATTGGATTATACATCTGAGCAGTCAAGGGTTTTTTTTACTCAACAATATTTTTATTGATTTTAAATAGGGATATAACAGGGTAAACATGTTTCAATACAGATTTTATAACCCCCTTATAAACCCCTATAGCATCCACCCCACCCCTCCCTGACTCCAAGCCAGCTTTACATGTATAAGAAAGGCTAGACGCCAGGCATAAAAAAAGGAGAGAAACGAAAAAAATAACATGGAGCTGGAAGTTTTTTGGTTCTGCGTGCAAAAAAAAGGGGAGGGGGGAACAAACAAACAATTAAATAAGAAGGGAATCAAACTATAAATGTATATGAAAAAAGCAAAGTAAGGGCCCCCACACCTGTTGAAATTTCAAGTCTGAATAACGGATTGAGTAGCGAATCTTTTCCAGGGACAAACAGGACATAATATCTCTGAGCCACTGGGCATGAGTGGGTGACGTGGCATCCTTCCACTTGAATAAAAGAGCAGTCGAGGGTTAACGGCCTAACAGTGGCAACTTAGTGGTGGTAGGATTTTGAACCTCGAACCTTCCAAGCCATAGTCCAATGCCTTAACCACTGAGCTACCTCTACCCTTGAAGGTGTGCCAACAAAGGTTTTCACAAAGGGTCAGGAATGTTTGGACAGCTTTTTTCCTTTAAAAAGTGAAATATACAAAATATACAATATACAATATAAAAAAAGAAAAACAGGAAGGAGAAAACACTTTTTCACAGCACTGTATATAAGTGTTTTGTGGCATGGTGTTTCATTATTTACTTTACAGATGAACAAACACTCTGGAAAACAGATGCAACAGCCACAGCAGCATTCCAGCACTGCATCCAGCAGCAAACCCAAATCTGGTGGCTTTAAGAAAGAGGTTAAGGCTGCACTCAGCTCGCTAAGACACAAGCTGAGGTTGGAGCAAAAACAGGTAACCGCATCGAGAGCTCTTTTAATTTTGATTTCCCAAGTAAAAGATCACTTTATACAATTATTTAAGCATGTTGTGGGAAAGAAATGTTAATCTGCTTTTCCGTTTACTTACAGACCAAACCCCCTAGTGATATAGTCAAAGAGAGAACTCAGTATAATCGCAGCGACTTACAGAATTTCAGCTTAAAGGAGTTGAATGCACTGAAGACCACACTAAGCAAAGACATTCATAGTAAGGTTTCTTCCAACTGAAACAGTATTCAATCCTCATTTTCTAAAATTTAAGAACTCTATTATTGCTTTTCAACATTTCATTATATTTATTTTTCACTAGCCCTGACATCATGTGTTTGAAATGGCTAATGAGTGAGTGAGACCTTTACAGTTGGGTACAATTAAGAAGTTATATGGTAAAAGAAATAGGGAATAATATGACTGTAAAGAAGATACACACAATAATTGAATATGTAATAAGAAAATGCAAAAATATGAATATAAATAATAAGTTAAATAAGGGCTAAATTGAATTTCTAGAAGATGAATCTAAACATCAGGAAATTAAAGTAAAGGATGTTTGGAAAAAGGAACTAAATATGTCAATAATAGCAGTTAAAAGCAGTTCGTTAGTAAACAACAAATACATCAGTTTGAGGGAATATGATTGGATATTTGTATCCATATTTTTAGTAACACCAGGAATTCAAGTAAAGAACAGTAATATTGATTTAGCATATTAGAAAGGATGTCGGGAGGAAGTGGCAAATCATCCACATATTTTTCATGTCCAGTTTTGAAGGGCTATTAGATGGAATTAGGCCATATTTTGGATAAAATGGATACAAATACAAAAGTACTTTGATGCACAATATGTGCAAGAGCGTACACTATAAGGGATTACACCTGAGCAATTTTTTAGCAGGATGAAAGGATAGCAGCTCTTAAGCAGATAACTAAAAATGGTTGAACCACAAATAAGTAAATGGAAAGACTCAATTGACAAAATTTAATGAAGATTATAAATAATAGGATTTAGAATTTTGTTAATACATTTCAGTTCAAATGTAAGAAAGTAAAAGAACATAGTTTTTAATTACTTAAATTAAATAAATAAATAGTTATAAAAAAAAATGTCAGAGATTCTAGACAAGCAGATTTTATATGCTGCTTAGAAAAAAAACTTGCCAGACAATTTCCTTATAAAACTGCACAACGTATAGGGCTTTTATAGTTCATGACCCTTTATAATATATTTACATAGAAATGTTTAATATAATTATTTTTGAAGGAATGTTTGCTTTACAGCATTTGTTGATGTGTGCTTCTGCGCAGTACTGTACATGTATACAATGGAGACAAAATGTTAAGCGTGACGATTTTAAATTATCTATTAGTGTTAATTTCTGTTGTTCTTCTTTTTCTTCTTCTGTTTGTGTGTTTAAATAGACCTCAGCTCTGAGTTAGTGGGCAGACTTCTCACAAGAGACCAGCTAAGAACTGAGCAGGATGCCATGTTACTGGAGATACAGGATATGACATCACTCTGACATAAGAGGTCACTTTTTTAACGGGGCAAACCAGATGCCTCAACTTACAAACCTGGGAGATCTACCTGGAAGAATTAACTGTACTGTGAAAAGTTTGTCCACACCAAAGGACTGTTTTAAGGACTTAAATTGCACAGATTTGCTCCCAAGTTTGCCTTAATTTTAGCTGCTTTGTAAGGTTTCTGTTATTATGTTGATATAAAGGTTTTGTAAGGCATCAGTAATCTGTTATTGCTGTCTAGGACCAACCTGAATCATGTTGTTTTGACAAATCATTCTTTTTGTTGTTCCAACCCTTTAGCTTTGTGTCATATTTACAACATTATAGTGATGTACTGCATCTATAATTTGATAGTCAATAGTTTACAGTCACATGCAGACACTTGCAGAGCTAATGAAAAAAGCAATACCCTCCTGAAGGGATGATGTGTTACAGTATGTTTCACACCTGTGCACACAAATGTAATTATGCAAATTAGCAGTTAGAGAATCAAAGCTGCCTAAAACATGCTCATTAACATCTGCCTAGAATATTACATTTTATTTTATATGTACATATCTCAGGTAGCACTTGAGTTGATTGATGCTGCTTGTCTTTTTTTTGCAGAATAAAGGTACTTTATTCAAAATATGTTGTATAGAGCTGGTGATCAGTACACCTTTGGGTGGGTTACCGCTCATTACTGGTTTTCTTTTATAATAAAATGTAATAAGTATACAGAGTAAAGTGTTTCTTTGTCTTGCCTAGTCAGAGTTTGTATCTTCAAACGAACAACTCAGCAGAAATAGAGGAAAGAAGGTAGACAGGGGGAGGGACAGATAAAGAGGTGAGGGGAGACCATGAAGTAGGGAGGGATGAATAGAATGGTCCACCATAAGTACGACAAACAGTCAAGGTAAAGTAGCAACAGTTTATGGTTCCGAGGTGAGCTAGAGATTGCTTTCTTATTCACACTAATGAAAGATCGACATTAAACTAGGAGTGTTTTGTAACTTTTTTTTTCACTTTGACATTTGGGATTCTATTTTTCAAAAAGATTGTCAAATCAGGTAAGTTTTCCAGTTTATAACAACACAGTGACAGGGTTTAATTTTCTATCACTCTGTGATACAAGACATGTATTTTAGACGTTTTTCTTTAGAAACTTTACTTTGTGAAGCTTTTTAATACTCTGACAACAAGAAAATTAAAAAAAATCCCAGGAATTGTCTTTGTCCCCATTAACCTATAAATGGTTGATTTATCAAAGCATGGTGGACTCTGTTGACACAATGCTTTATATGTTTCTCAAGTGATGAACAATATAGCCTTTTTCCCTGTAGCTACTCAGCTTAATGCTCAGTCTACAAGAAGAGAAGATAACCATTGTATGGCATGTGGATAAAGTTCAAAATGTTTGATGTTTGAATATATCCACTTAGCCATATAGAATGATGTAGTGCTGAATGAGCTAAAATGATCTGTAAACTTTTGGGGATAATAAGAAGGAATGAGTTTGGGGTAACAAGTAAGGGTAAAAAAATGGAGATAGATGATGGAACATAGAGGGGAAGTGTGGTTACTGATTGATTAGTTACTGAAGTGAAAAGAGTCTGAATCAGCAGCATATACTCATACAGCAGGCAAACAGCTTCACAGATTGTGAAAGAGGCTGAGGGTGGGGGGTAGACAAAGAGACAAAACCAGCTGCCTGTTAGTCCTGTAAATAGAAAAGAGCCAATTTCGAATATTGAATGACACCAGAATCAAATAATATTATCAATATCATGTGGTTGTTGTTGGATTTTGTATACCATTTTGTATTTTATTATTTTTTTTTTACAGAAACACAAATTGAACAACCAGGCTGGAAATTTTGATACATTGGAATCAGAAGCTATTTTTATGGATACTTACTGTGATGATGATAAAGGGTCACTTCCTTAATACAAGTTTTAGAAGAAATCCGAAATGGTGACACAGACTCCTACAGGCCTGTCCGAAACAGAGCAAGAAGGTGACACACTTTCCCACTTTTTAGCAAATTCCTCTGCTGCTGCCTCCTGCATCATTGATGAGTCCTACAAGTACATATTTCTTCCTATCTGTTACTCCTTCACATTTGTCTTTAGCATCAGCCTAAATTCTGTGGTGCTCTATCGCTCTTTTCGCCGCACCAAGCAATGGAATGTGTCCCTAATTTATATGGTGAACTTGGCTACAACTGACTTTATGTATGGCCTCTCCCTGCCATTCCTAGTGGCCAGTTATATCATGCATGACAACTGGGTATTTGGAGATTTCATGTGTCGCTTGGTCCGCTTCCTATTCTACTTCAACCTGTATTGTAGCATATTTTTCCTCACCTGCATCTCTATGCATCGCTACTTGGGTATCTGTCATCCCATGAGGACCATCACTCTAGAGACGAAGCGAGCTGTGAAAGGCACTTGCATTTTTGTATGGCTTGCTGTCTTTGCTCTCACATGTCCAATTTTCCGATTCGCACAAACAGAACTTCTTCCTCGTCGAAAGGATGGTGGCGCATTAGAGGTACATAAAGTGAATGGTGACGCGCACAAATATAACACAAGTTCAGGCACTGAAATGTTCCATAACTGCTGGGATGATGCTATTGATAAGGAGTTTCAGGATTATGTTCCTTATGGAATCACCCTACATCTCTTGGGGTTCTTTGTACCATTTAGCATCATTGCTTGGTGCTACTCACGTGTGGTTATGACTATATTTCGAACACTGCACTCTCAACATCCTGATAACGGACCAAGGACTAGACAGGGAAGCAAGGCAGGGACAGGAGGAGAAGGCATGTGCATTATTCTCGGTGCGCATTCACCTTACATAAACAGGCGTCGTAAGTCCATCAAAACCATAATAACCATTACTCTCCTCTTTGCCCTGTGTTTCTTCCCCTTTCACGTAACCCGTACTATTTTTTTGGTGCTGAAAGTGACCAGCAGGGTGCAGTGCCATACGATGAGGATGGTCTCTATTTGTTACAAAATTACTCGGCCACTAGCTTCCTTTAATGCCTGGCTTAATGCTTTGCTCTATTTCCTCACCAAAGAAAAAAGTGGACCCTGTTGCAACAAACCACCACCTTCCCAACATGGGCGTTTTTGGCCTTTAAGGATGCTGGGAAAAGGAGGGAATGAGGAGGAAGAAGCTGAAAAAGCAGTGAACCACAAAAACAATGACTTTAAGGCAGAACATAACATATTTCCAGACAAACCTTGAGATAATATATAAGAAATGTGTAAAAATGTGTTTGAAATACTATATATTCAACTGAAGGAAATGTCTTACAATTGATATGTATTCATTTATTTCTTTATGCACTAATATATAAAATGTGAAAAACATACATTTGCTCAATGATATTGTGATTGGTGTCAGATAGAAATTAATAACTTTGTGATAAATTTATTGTGTTATATTATATTTAAAACGTATACCTTTTTGTCCTATGATCCTTTGACCCATATTACTTGACATGATATTTCCAGCTGCTTGGACACATAATATAATGACACAAGGACAGGCTTACTTCAGTACTGTCAAGGGTATTGCTGTAAAGTAAATGATTAAAATGTAAATAAATTATATTTCCTTGTACTGTTCAGCTAACTAGAAGAAATGAAAAGTTACATACCTCTGATATTTCTCTGTAAATACACCTTTATGTGTTATGGGACAAATTCAAATGTACACTTTTTGTTCACATGGCTGCTAGTATGGATATGAACTAAACTAACAGTCAAAGGTTTGGACACACCTTCTAACTCCATGGTCCTTTCTCGATTTTTTTATCTTTCTGCATTGCTGAACAACGCTGAAGAAAAAATATGCAATAATCTCCTTTGAAAAGTTGATATTGAAATGTGTCTGCTAATTAAGCTCTATAAAGCTTTGATAATGGTTTTAATCTATGATGCTTTTAATTTGTGATTTGTGGTCTGATAACTCTAAATGAACTTCACTTCTGCAACAGAGGTAAGTTTTGGTCTTACTTTCCAGGAGGGCCATTTTCATAGTGCTTGTTTAGTTCTAGATAGATAGATGGATGGATGGATGGATAGATAGATATTTAAAAAAAAAAAAAAAAGATAGGTAATTGTCAGCAAAATATCTGTCAAAGTCCAAACCTCACATGTGATAAAGAGGGAGGTTGTCTATTTGGCAGTGTTAATTATTTTCTTTTTCTCAATGGTTAACTAAAAATAGGGACAAGTTGTTCTCCATATTTAGAGAAATTAATATAAGTAAGTAATTACATGCATAACACCACGGTGTTATCATGAGTTTATAATGGGGAAAAAGTGGTCATTACCACCAAGTATGAAATATTTTGGAACATTATACATTTAAACCCTTTAGACTTTAAACAGATTTACATTTGTAAGACATTTACATGTACATTTGCAAAATTAGGCTAATAAGTTTAAACAGTTGTAATAGAGGTAAATCCCCAAACTGTACTGGATTTATAGAGGTCTGAACACAGAGATCAGTGGTAGCTTAGTGATTAAGACATTGGATTACTGATTGGATGGTTCCAGGTTCAAACCCCAGCACCACCAAGTTACCACTGTTGGGCCCTTGAGCAAGGCCCTTAAACTACAATTACTCAGATGAAAAAAATGAGATAAAATGTAAGTTGTTCTAGATAAGGGCATCTGCCAAATGCTAACACAGAAGTGGAGAACATGAAAACAGACAAGTGCTGCATCCCACCATCACTGTTCTCCCTTATAGACACCTGAACACTAGAGCAGAACAAATATCTACTAACTCAAATAACTTTAGCAGAACAAATATCTACTAACTTAAATAACTGTTAAAGCCCTAACTTAAATAAATGTTGGTCATTTAGAATGAACAACCTGTTAGGTTCAAGAAGAAGAGTGTCAGAATTATTAAGTTTTAAGATGAATTAAAAAAGAAGAAGAAAAGATGAATTATTGTTTGTTGTGTGTTCCACACTTTAATACACTTAACACACACTAACAGACACTCTATTTATTTAATATTAGCAAAGAGAGCAGATTTAAGCTTTTTGCCTTGTCTCCTGTGCATCCATGTACATCCCGTACATCAAAAGTCCAGTCATTACTGTAACATGTAAGTCATAGAGAGACCCGGAGAAAGACAGACGATAAGAAATACATTAGCATTTTCTGGTTAAACAAAAAGGTTCCAGCAGACACAAGATGTTTGCAAGTATATTCGTCTGGATATGGGCTTCAGGAAGTGTTACCACATACGGAGTCAGGAAGCGCTCATCATATTCTAAAACCTTACACAAATTTTATGCTGTTTTATTTGCCAATTAGTGCTAAATATAGGTTTAGGTGTTATGTGAACAGAAATGATGTGTCCAAGGAAATGCCAGTCAGTGGAGCTTCTCATGAAGCTAATATTAATATTTCACGGTTCTCTGAAAAGGTTGTTTTATATTGTGCTCTCACTGATAGGTTAAAATCTTACAATGAGATACAATCACTGGCTGTTGAGAAACTCTGATAGCCATGAAAGCGGTTCTTGAAATCCAGTAATTCAGCCCACATGGAGAAGCGTCCTGATATTAAATTGCCTTAACGTAATGAAGCTCGCGTGCAGGATGCCATGTTGTCCAACAGGGGGCGACATATGGAACATCCGTTATATCCAGTTTGGAAATTCAAAACAAAACCAGCCAGGCCAGTTCCCGACCTGCACCGCGGCAAAAAATAATCGCTGACCGTTAAAAAAATTACCAAAAAATATTTTAAAAATTCATAAAGCGAATATTTGTCTTCGAGACGCCTGGTTTCGTAAAGGTTATCGAAATTACAAGTCAGCGGGCTGTCGAAACGTAAAAAATTGTAGAGGAAATTTTTTTATTTATTTTTTTCCCCTCTGTGCCTCGTGTCATCACGGTGTAGAGGTGCTGCGGTGAAGCCTTGGCGCCATTTTCAAACTTCAGAGCCCGAGTGAATGGAACTCTTGTTATACACAAAAATATTATTTTGTTCTTTTCTTTTTTTTTTTTTTACTTTCCAGTCGTTTAGCATTTTAAACATTGCAGCGATTCAACTGACTTCCGAGGACAAGGCTTTTTAAAATTATTTCAAAAAAGGTAAATGAATATTTTGCATTTTATAAACCAGTGCGTTTTTTTATCATACTTTTCACATAGTTCTAATGGTTTTTTTCCCCCTTTTTCCCGCGAAAAATATTTGTAACAATTTTGTAAGAATGTATTTCTTCTGTAGCGAACAAGTTTATTGATGTTAGTTTCTGAGCCATGCTGGCGCAGCTGTCTAAGTTACTCCAGGTCACTTGGTAATTTCTAAGTAATTGTTGGCGACTGCTACAAAAAAAAAATCCTGTCGATTTTATTTTTAGAGTGTTAGTTTAAAACATATAAGTTTTTTTAAAGGTTAGAGTTAAATAAGTGTTTTAGTAGAAAAGCCTTCAGATTTGGTTCCTGGTTAAGCTAATGAGTAACCTGTTAGGGAGGTGTGTGTGTGTGAGAGTGAGTGTATGTGATGGTGCTTGTAGTTTTTCACTGTAGGAGTTTCCTACACAAGGATCTGTCCAGTTACTCCGCTTAGTTTAATAAGGGCACATGCGTGTCTCCCTTTTTTGCCCCCTTTTTCTAAACCCTAGTAGCAAACAGAAATCCACGGCTCATTATTTTGTCTTGTTTATTCCTATGATGTTAGGATCAATAATTTCATTAGTCTCTTTGAGTCATGAGACACTCCCTGTTTAGGTTTGTGTCTCACTGACTATCCAATATCGTTATAGTCGTACACAATTATTCTTGACAATAACTTTGGGCCACTATCATTAACAATTTTGTCTATGTGCAATGATTTTCACCTTTTTCCTTTAACGAATTCTATGTTAATTATGCTCTCCACAAATATAGTTTTCGTTGACACCCCCCCCCCCCTTAATCACTCAAAGCTAGACTGTGGGTCTGAGCCAGTTAGTCAGATTTGAGTCTTTTTGTGACTAAATTGGATACATATATATGCAACCCCACCTACCACCAGCTCAGATTGTTTGTTAATATATAAAGCTGAATCAACTCTATTTAGGTCTTGTGCTTTTAAAATATTTTATTGTTATTATAATTTATTTATGACTTTGCTTACATCAGTGCATGGCAGGTATAATTAGTGTTAAGACATTTTGTGTTGCCTCAAAAGCGGTCATCGAGCAGAAGAGACATTAAATCAAACAACATACATTAAGGGGATAAAATGGGTCATTTAAGGAAAAAAATGATAAGCAGTATGTGGTGTTTAGCAGCGTATATGTGTGTATGCGCATGTGAAGAGGCATATGACTGATGGGAGACTTTCATGAGCTTGTGGACTTTAAGAAAAGGGTAAGGAGAACACACAGTGAGTATAGTGAGTCTGCCTGGTTTGGTTTCTAATTTGTCGGCTTTAATATGGCTTCTGAATTTGGATAAATGCTCTTTCCATAACTAATGAACTCTCCTTGTCTGGTGAAAATATTACCAAGGATTGTAATGTAGAGTCTAGAAGTTATTCTGATTTGTGAATGTATGTGATCAGGACTTGTGTATTTAAATATTTGCTTCCTCATGTTTTTTTTTTTTCTTAAGCTGATCTGCTACATTTAACTGTTGTGCATTACACTTTATGATCTGAAACCGATCCACTGTTAATATTTGCTTTTGCTGCAATTATTTGGATAGCATATTAAATCATTATTAAATAAAAAAATATTGTGCTTTAAAAATGTAGTTTTATATAAGCTATATAAAACGCAGGTATCTGCTTCATCACAGCTGGAATTTACCACAGTAATTAATTAGCATGTATGCTGAAACTGTGACACGTTTGTTTGTTTCTCTTTTATCCTTAAAATCAGTCATTTTACAGCCTATGAAAAATCAGGGGAGTTTCAGGGTCATCATTTGCATCCTCATAATGTGCTTCATTTTGCTTGAATTGGTCACGTTTAATTTTTAACCATGTCTCTCATGTTAGGCCCTGGGCCTGACACTGTTCCTTCTCTGGACTGTTTTTAGTCTTCCTGTTTTTGTGTGTGGTTACTGAGGCTTAGTGAGGACCTGTTTTGAGCAGAATGAGATGATGCAAGCAATGTAAGATAGTATATTACTTATTTATATAATTGATTTAAAAATGTTATATGGCACCCCTGCAGCATATTTATAATTTTGTTTTTAATGTGCAATCATATTTTCATATGGAGTGGATTTAAAAAAGAAAAAAATAATTTTATATATATATATATATATATATATATATATGTATATGTGTGTGTGTGTATAACATCTAGCTTACAGTCAATATGAATATAAGGGGGGGGGGGACCTAAAGTCATTTTTAAAGCAAGATTGTGTGTGTTGGTAACTATTTTGCTTTGAATTGCCAGATTTGTTGTGTGCTGATCTTTTAACTACTAATGGCCTGTTTGTGGTACTCTTTCACAGTATGAGATTGTGACTTCGACGACTTCTTGCTTTTGCTTTTTGGTATAATGTACAATTCGCAGAGGTCTTTGTCTTGTATGGCTGCGTGTGCGTGTGTGCGCATGCAACTGTTCAAGCCCAGTTGTCTTTCTCAGTAAAGCTATCTGTGGAACCAGATCAACATTTTCTCCACTTTTTGTACCTAGTCTCTCGCTCTTAGCACAGCCCACAGTGCCGGTACACACAGCCAAACTCCAGGTTGAGATGAAACTATGAAAACAACATTAAAATTATAATCAAAAAGTTTAGTATCTTAGGTTGTTTTTAAATTTTTTTTTTTGTCTTCCCCTGGTTGCACTTGTGTTTTTCGTTTATTTCATGGTATAGACTGAAATGAATCAAGGTCAATGAAAAAATGTTTTTTTTTTTAAGATATTCGTGAGAGTTTAGAGACTGTAGTAAAACTTTTCCTACATCATGGCAAAAAAAAACGCCATACACACAACACTTTTTTTCTTGTTTCGTTTCCCTTTTTCCCCATGTTTCTGCAGTTGAGGCTGCTCCTTCTTTTGTTCCCCCCTCCCTCCTTTTCTCTCTGCTGGCTGTGTGAATGCTTTGGCAAGGGTACAAGAAATCAAGCAAGCGAGAGCTGCTAGCACTGGCGCGCTCCACACACTAAGTCCCACAAATTAATTTTTTTCCTGTAAACAGTTAAAGCAGCAGTCCCCAAATTTTACACCCTTTAAAAGAGACCCCCGGGTGACACACTGATTTTTTTTGGGATTTTTCCAGTCGCCCAAAAATGTTCATTTTAATTGTAGAAAGTGATGCCCCGGGAAAAAGGCTACAACCCCTGCTTTTTATGCCTACCAAGTTCCTCAGGCAGCCTCACTAGCTACAGCTAAGCAGAGGCTGCACACTGCATGGACTCCTGGTCTGGAAGAGAATAGGGAGAGAAAAAGGGTTTAGGGGCTGAAAATAGATGGTGGGGGACAAAAGCTTTAGGGACTTATTTTACTCTTGGTACCCCAGCCTGGAATGGGAGTCCCAATCTTAGACGAGTGGGTGTATTTTTGATCTCAAATTAAGACTTGGAATGCCAACTGATATATGTATGTGAGGCTTTCTTTCCTTTTTAAAATATTTTGTCACAAATTTGTTTTAATAGATTTAGCTTTTTTAGTTGATGTTTTCTTGTTTATATTTAAGGAATTTACCTATTTGCATGTTACAGCCCTTCACTGGTGTCTTTTACCTAGTTTTAAGTAAGATAGTGCTAACTGTCTTAAAATCTTTGTTTGGCTTTTTAAAAGACTAAAACAAGTTATACCTAATTTAAAGTAATTAATTTAAACAATTTTCCCCCTCCAGGTGCAGAATTGACTTCAGAGGACGACTGGTGTTGTTCCTTTTGGGATTATCAGCCACCTTCACCTCTCCTCAGTTGCTTAAGAGGGTGAAGAATAAAGGCCGAGGGTAAGTTAGTTTCTTTTTATGTTCCTGCTTCAAAGCTTAACCAAAATGGCCCCTGGTTTGAATGGGTAAGTAAAAGTTAGGCCAGGGTGTGCGAGAGTGTGGGCTTGTGCTCTCTCTCTCTCTCTCTCTCACTCACACACACACACACACACACACACACACACACGCACTCTTCTGCACTCTCTCGCTCTCTCTCACTTTCACTCCGCACCTTTTTGTAATCTCTTACTTATTCTCTCTCTTTCTCTCTCTCTCTCTCTCTCTCTCTCTCTCTAGCCTCCTGATCTCCCATTTTTGTGCTTTTTGTTGTTTGCTCTCTCTCAGCGAACAGCTGGCAGGAGTAGACAAAAAATGAATGCCTTCTTCAGCTGTGCTGACGTGATCATTCGATTGAGACTGCAAATAGGGTGTTCTGTTATCAGAAGTAATTTAGCCTTTTTTAAATGTTCCTTTTCTATTGTATCCCTAAAACAAAAAATGTCCATATCTTAAAATAAGTCCGTTAACATTTGATAACATTAGACTGTAGTATATTGACAATATTTCCCAAGTTTTAACACACAATTATCTGCAATAGAAAGTGTAACTTCAGGTATATTTCAGCTGAACCTTAGAAATCTGTTTAGAATAAATTAAAGTAAATATTCTATGTAAGAAATGCATAAAAAAAAATTTGGTCCCCCTTCAATTAAGATACTGCAATTTTTTTTTCTTTGTAGCTGGGTCACCTTTTAATGCTGCCACTTCGCTTTAATTGTATAAAAGCAGTGTAATTAAATTTTTCTGTCATTGCAGTAGTTAATTCTGATTATTTAGTCAATCAGAAACACCTATTATTCAGAACATGAATGTCTGTAAGGTTTCTCTGCTGATTCACTGTCATGGTCACACCTTTAGAGAATTTTTTTATTTTTTATTTTTATTAATCTTTGGCCTGTTATCCTTTTTGTATTCAGTCCTTATAACTCATCCTCTGTAATACTTTCAACATGTGTGGTAAAAAAAACACTTCCACACTTCGTTATGTCCTGTTAAATAGGTCTGAATTTCTTTTATTTAATTCCTAGACCTTTTCCCCTCTGTATAGTTTTTTGGTATTTGGAATTTTAATACTTCTGTTCTTGATTTCTTTAGTAAGGTTTATACATCAAATTTTGTATAAAATTTTTCCCTTCACCCTTGTGACAGAATCGAGTGTAATTTCAGTAGTATCAGTGGGAACGGTACTAGAGAAATAAATTAAGAAAATAAACTGATCTAAAATAACAATCACTGATACCTGACATTTCTATAATAGCCACTTGGTTATCTAATTGAAAATGCTGAAAATGCGATTTTGCTGCTACCTATTTAACATGTACAAAAATAAATGAATCTGAAAGCGAAATAGAATACTAAATCCTACAATTTACATTTACAGTTGTTTTAGTAAAAAATTTAGCATCAGTTCAGCTGCTTTAAATCAGTTATGACAGCTTTAAATAGTAATGACAATTGTCATTGAATTAAAAAAAAATATATAATATAAAAATCTGAAAATATTTATCATAATACTCTCATAAAAGTGCATTGTGGTTTTATTTTATTTTGATAATTATTGCCTAGCTTCAAATAAAATTGCATTTTATTATTTTCTATTTAGCACATACAGTTTTGTGTTCTAACCTTTTTATAGAGATTATTTTCTGTTCTTTATATCCACCATTTTGTTGTTCATGTTTCTATCATCCACTCTGACTATGCACTTTTAGACACTTGTTTAGTTTAAAAGGCTGTTATTAGTGTGGCAGGAAAATATTCAGCCTTTTATATGATCATATTTTATATGCTCCAGAGCAGAACGATTGGAGTTGCCCATTTCATATTAAATACTTTTTTTTTTGCAGTAAAGTTGATATGCTTAAAATTCAGAACTGTTTCTGTCCACCTCATAGTTTCACATTTATGTTACCCCACAGTTGGACTCATTTAGTAATGGTTTAGACAAAAGAAATAAAAATAAACAGGAATACTGATAAACATAATTTGCTCTTTCTTAAAATAAGGTCTGTTTTTTTCCGGATGTTTCAAAGGAGTGTCAGTATCTCCCTCGAGTACCACATGAGCAGGCCAGAAAGCTCTGTAGCAGCACATCATGGTTTGCAGGTTCCCATGTTGATTTCCAGATCATTTTGTGCTGTTACTGGGACACTGGCGATTCTGCACCCCCTGATGCTTCACTGTGTGACTTTTAATATCTTAAAAATCGGACTTGATATTCTAGGTAGTGTAGGGAATTTGGGAGATCAGATTGTTGCATCAACCCTAGGTCACACTGGCTTCTTGACCAGAACAAACTGTATTTTGCTAAATAACAGGATAAATAAATGATTATGTAATTGACCACACTCATCACCATCTTTCTTTAAAGGAAATATAAATTATTTAAAAAAAATATATGTGATGAATGACTAGATGTATTCTAGTGTGCAATTCCTACATTTTTATTAAAATAACTAAAGTGGTACAAAGAACAAATCCTTTTGTGTATCTCTCTCATTCTGTTCTTTTTCCAGACCACACACTCATGACGGCAGCTTTGTTTCTGTGTGCCTGACATTAGCAGCACATCAATATTGGCAGCTGCCCTCTCCCTGGGTTGCCAGTATGTTTTGTGCTGCTCCCGTCAGACAGACACACTCTTCATCTCTCTAAAATAAAGCTTGACAGGACAAATGCATGTCCTTGAAGGCTGAAGTGTTATTCACCTGTATATGGGTGTCAATATTATAAATAAATGTAGATATATGTAATTAATAATTATACAGATGTAATGACTTATGTAATGAGTTTATATTTGTACTTTGAAAAAAAAAACACATTGAAATACAAAATAAAAATATTTAATCACTGTTGAAGTTTGAATTTATTTACACACATCTTAATAAAATGTGAATTCTATGGTTTTGCAATGGTCACTGTGATAATACACTAGGCAGGAAAATTAAAATAGATTTTTAAATGATGTCTATTTCCTTATATATATATATATATATATGCGCCATGGCATTATGTGGCTATTTTAGAATGTGTTATAGAGAATAGCCCTAGCAGGCCTATGTTCCTGTATAACTTGTATACATTTTAAATCCAAAAATTATTTTGTGATCTTTTGTCTGTCATTCAATATTTGTCACACAACTGCATTTAGCAAGGACTGTGGTTTCTGGTTTATTTTATTGGGTGATCAGTGGTACTCATAGCTGGAATGATTAGCACTCAGTAGGCAAGTAAACATTTAGTTTATGTACTGTATATGTGACAGAGTTGCCTGAAGCCACAGTTTTGCCATGCACATTGTCTGTGGACTATGCTGAGATTCAGAGTTATGTCCCCCAAATTGAGAGTGTACGCTCCAACTTTTTTTCAATGAGGAACATTGGATATAAATAAGTTATAAAATTAATTTGCATTCAGGCTTACCAGATGTACAAGTGTACACTCACCCACCCCCACCCCCCTTCCATCAATTCATGCAATTGCCGAGTTTAAAACAATAGTTTACTGGCACAGATTATCTTTTCAAGAGTATAAATAAGTCCGATGTTATGTTAAATTGCTCATGTCTGCTCAGTTGTTCCCTGTGAGCAAAAGTTAGGCTGTCTGCAAAAAAGGAAATGTAACAGTTTTCAAACTCTGAAAATGTTTTTATAAATAGATAATTGTATATGTTTTTGAAACCTGACTTTATGCAAACAAATCAAGCAAAGCGTGAACACAGTCATGTGCAGAATGCATGCAGTTCCGTCAATTTGATGATAAACAAAATCTAGTTAGAATTTATATAATCTGACAGCAGGACAGACATTACAGAAAAATAGCATTATCATGTATTCAAAGACACTTGACAAAAGAACAGTCTCCTAATAAAACAAAAATTTATGCAATAAAGGAGTATCTTCATTTAGATGAGACCAATGTATAAAATTGTATTTAAAATTAATTTATAAGAGAATATTAGTAATTATAAACATTTGTGTCAGACAAGACAATTTGTAAGACATAGGTGACCTGTTTTAGACGGTTTTCAAACCAAATAATGAATGTAAAATGAAATGAGCATTCCATCTACCTTACAAATTTGACCTTGCATGAAAACTACAACTTTCAGAATCCATCTACAAACCAAAAAGATTGATTCCTGGACTAGACTGTATTTTGTGAAGGTTCAGCCCAGTCTGCTGTAATGTTCATTTTTTTCTTTACAGTTCATGATTGTGAGCAAAGAGCCAAGTTCAGCGAGACAGGAGAGGCAGGTCACTGGAGTTCATGATGAGACTTGAATCAAGATTCAGACTTTCTGTAAGACAAATAAAAATGGAAAAAAACAATTAAAAGATGCATAAGATTGGCTACTTTTAATGAAACTAAAAAATACACTCCATTAATAGAGTTATTAGAAAGTTTCATTGCTCTGAAATACCGTTCTCTCCCTCTGGATAGATGGATAGATAGGCCAATAAAATGCTGTGACTGTCTGATTAGATATTTGCATAAATGAGCAGTAACTCATACCTTCATTATATCTAAGTATACACAAATGCCATTTATTTATTATAAATATAATATTAAAGTTAAATTGAATTGTGGAAACAATGTGTCATGATGTTGCCTCTAAAGATGTCAGTAGCTGCACCATTGTTGATGCTATCAGGTGACCGTCAAGAGAGGCATATATTTTTCATTTTAAAGTGTGTATAATTTTTTTTTGGGGCCCCTCTCTGTGTGTGTGGGGGGCTGGACAACTGGGTCAGAGCAACTCCAAAACAGCAGGTCTGCAGTGGTGAAGACCTACCAATAATTGGTCCATGGAATGAAAAACAGTGCCAGGATCATGGGTGACCAAGGCTCAGGAAATTATGAATTCAAAATGAATCATCTCTGAAGAGTCTGTAGCATTAGTTAAAAAAGAGAAATTGCTGGTGTAAAAGAAACCGCATTAAAATATTGGGTCTTATTTATAGCCACCAATATGTCAAAAAATCAATAATGGTTAAGCAAGAAACGTTAACCGATGTCATTTAGACGTATTTGCGGCTCTGTATGCAAAGAAGTTTGTATAGCTTGAAGTTCACAAATTTTAGTTGAATTCCTCTATAATCTTTAGTTATAATCCTTTCCTGTAGTAAGCATTGAGCAACTTTGTATTGTATGTTCGTACCTTGATCAAAGTTGAGCTTTTTTGTTGCAGAACTGTCACCAAGTCCCTCAATGTCTACAAGGTCGCTGTTCACATCTGAATCATTCAGAGCGCTGAGAGTAACATCTATCAGATATACAAATAATGTTAATTTCACTCATGTCATTAAAATACATAATCATGACACTTATGTCCTTAATGAAAAGAGATCAGGAATGCCTACATGTGATTCCTGAAATGTTTACATGGTGATGCTTACCTGCTGTTTTCGGCTTCTTGATGCCAGCTGAACCTGCAGAAGGACCCTGTAAGCCTGACGTAACCACAACCTGAGATGTTGGCACAGCTATAACTGTGGGTGGTGGAGGGGGAGCCATGGCAACTGGGACCTTCTTGGTAGCTTTTTTTGGTGAGTCAGAAGACAAAGGAACTCCACTGTCTTCATAAAGCTTCCGCTTCACTGTGGTCTTGATTTGTGCTCTAATCATAGACCATTAAGATTTGTAGTAAGCAGGGCTGCACATTTGTTTAAAAAACTTTTCGATTGACATACACTACTACTACAATTTAAGCTGTAATATGCAAATATTATATAGCATTTAGTATTCAAACATTTTTGCCGTTAGCCTATACAATGGCACAAATGAGCACATTAAAGGGTGTTTTGCAATATTTATTTAGCACGTCCAAGGTGCTTCAAAGATTTTAATTACTGAAATTACATAAATTCCTGACTGCATACTGTATATTATAGTAAATTGCAGCCATTTTCAATTAGACAATTGCATAGGTCCATATAGAAAATAAGATTGTTATGCATTAATTGTGCAGCACTAGTAGTAAGCCATAAATTAACGTTTACAACTCAAGATCACTATTAAAAATAAAAACCAATAACAAATACAACCAATCTGTTTCTCTTGAATTTTTACAAAGCTTGTTCCAATTTCCAGGAAAGGGCTCCTCTCACATTTCCAATGCAAAACTTTACTATACATTATGACTGAAATAGAAGCTTACTTTATGAGACGGTCAGGACCAGTATAGAAAGTAAGGCAAAGTAAAGAGACCTGATTCCTTACACTGTACGCTTCTTGATGACCGAGCTGAGAGTGTTCAAGTCGTCACCAAAGCGCCTAACAGCTGACCGGAGCATCTCAATCTCTGTGTCCGTCCATTTAGCTCTGCAAGGAGAGACAGCAACCAGGGGACAGGCCCCATAGTGTGACTACACTTCAGGCGAACTGAAACTGGTCTGTACAAAATCGTTTGTTTAAAGAAATCTATACATTATTATTCCATCCATCTAGGAACATCTGTAGTCCAACTGTGGAGGCTAAATGGTGACCATTGTATTGAGTAGGAACTGTGGTAGGACCAGTCAATGTTCACATGCGCATTTCTATGCTATGGGCAATTTGGAAGGAAACCCACCAAGCATGGTGAGAACATGCTGACACTATGCACACAGACCCAAAGGCGGGAATCAGACCCGGACCCTGTGGGTGCAAGGCGACACTTACTCACCCACTCATCTTCTATACCGCTGTATCCTGTATGCAGGGTCGCGGGGACCTGGAGCCTATCCCAGGAGACTTGGGGCACGAGGCAGTGTAAACCCTGGACAGGGTGCCAATCCATCGCAGGGCACATACACACACTCACACTCTCATTCACACACTACAGGCAATTTGGGAATGCCAGTTAGCCTAACCTGCATATCTTTGGACTGTAGGAGGAAACTCACCAAGCACGGGGCAAACATGCAAACTCCATGCACACAGAGAAGAGAATCGAGCCTGGCCAGGAATCGAACCCGGACCCTGGCGGTGCAAGGCGACAGTGCTAACTACTTTAGTTTATTATTATATTTTTTAATTAGAATGCATTGCTGGTTTGCATGGTCTTTTGAAAAAATTCAAGAGAAATAAAACATTGGAGTCTATCAAAAAATAAATTACTCATAGTTTTACCAAAGTAAATGAGACTGTCTACTGTATTGTCTTTCATAGATTAGAAAATGTCGCAGGGATTAGGAAAATGGACCTTTTCTGGCTCCTTATTTGACTGTTATCAATAGGTAAATTTAAATTTGGATATTCTGCATTTACTAAAGCAAAGTTTGGTGTTCCACAGGCTTCAGTTTTAGGCCCATTGTTTTTTTGGTTTTGTTTTTTTCCCCCCATTTACACGCTTCTTCTGAGCAACATCATTTGTGACCATGTGATGTTATTTTCCAGTGTTATGCTGATGACACAGTAAAACGTGCCTGTTCAAGAAATGAGCCATTAGTAAAACAGGAAAAAACAATACAAGTGTCTCCAAAGAAACAGGATTACTTTTTAAAAAAAAAAATTTAAACTCATAAAACAACAGGCGTTAGGGACATCAGTGTCTCCTCCTCCGCCTCCTCCTCCAGTACTACTCACCCTGCTGGACTCGAGTCCGCCACCGGGTGCAGCTGCATGGTCAGCTCCCCTAGTTTAGTAAAAGCAGCTCCTGCTGCAGAGAAGATCTCACCAACCTGTGCACGCACACAGAGTGGAGATACAGAAAGTCAGCTTCGGAGAGCTCTACGTGTGCACGACTGGCTGGTTTATTATAATAATTATTAGGAATCATGCTGAATAAGAAGCTGCACATACTATAGTAGAAATACGGTCTATAAAAAGGCAGTGCAATGAGCAAGATGACATGAGAGCAGCGCTGATTAGCCTGCACTGAGTACCTTTGTTGATGCCGAGGTCATTGTTCCGTCTGCTCTCACCAGCCGATTTTGCTTCGCTAACGGATTCAGTGAAACAGCGCGCTAAACCCCGCTTCGTGTAATTAAACCACACTGAGGTTTAATTCTGAGGCAAAAACTCTATTATTTTCTCCTTAAATAAACTAATGTTTTGAACTAAATAATAGCATTAGTGCGCCATAAAGGTTCCGCTCCCGTTCCTCGTTGCTCATTGGTCAAAATTCCACCGCAGTCCATGATTGGTCAGATCTTTTTAGTGATTTAAAACCGTCAACATTGCGCTTAAAATGCGCAGCACAAGAGATTCTCGCGCACCCTTTTTCGGTATCCCAGAAACCAGTGGTAATGCGATGTGCTTGCGTGGGGGTCATATTATATGTAATTTTCAACACAGCAGCATATAAGTCGTCCCCATGCATGTACTTAATGAAATTCTAGTTTATAAACTAGACTTTTATGAAATATGTTTCTTTACGAAAACATCGTTTACAGTGGCATTTTATGTGACTTCCGCGAGTTCAAAATGCCCTCTGCAGTATAAAAGCTGAACTACAACATGCTAGTTTCACAAATTTAATCCACAAATTAACCAATAGGTTAAACATAATGCAATCTGTTTTATTATATGCGACCTGGCAACAAAAGAAAGTTGAACAATATAATATTTTGTTCGGCTAACTTGAATTTTGTCTACAGTATCAATTAGCTATAGCATTGTTTTGACAACTCATGCAACATCAGTGTTAATTACTGATTCTGTTTTGTGTTAAATTCTGATTGTGTTTAATAAGCACAAGAAAGATGATTTGTTATAGGATAAATTCTCCAGGAATTTACATTATATAAATAAATATTGTTGCTGATTAAGTATACATTTATACAAATTAGATGATGTAGCAACAATGTACTGTAGATTAATTGTTTCTTTGCTGTTGTTTTTGCATTTTCTTTTGATGAAATTACTCAGAGTGGACTGTTTTCATTCAGCTAGCATGTGGGGCATGTAAACTCTCCTTGTGTTTCCTTACATATTGAACTGTGCTCATCAATATTGAGTTAAGAGAGTGAAATTCACACTAGTTAGGAGAAACACCACCTGGTGTGTGATCAAATATGATAGGCACATTGAAGACACTAGTTGTGTAGCACAATATTTTCTACAGCATGTTGGGGCTAATGTGGATACAAGAATTTTTTTAAACAGCACATACGTCACATTTGATCAGAACACATTTCACATAGTCTTCAACGAGTTTAATTACTAAACCATACTCAACCATTGGACACAGTATCATTTTAGTCAGACTTTTTAATGAGGTTTTGTTGGAGGACTTGAGATACACTGCCCAAGAGGCAGAAGTAGTACCATGCAGAGTAGTAGCACAATGCTATCATCACACAGGTTTGGCACAGTGGGCAATGTCTGGACCAAAAAGAATAACAGTGACGGTACAATATGAAAAAATTGTCATTCTGAAGATGCACAGATGATACTTACTCTTAAAGTTAATAATCACCCAGTGCTAAGTTCTTCATTAATTACAGGATATGACAACAGCACATAAACCTTTAAAAGCCATCCCCAAAAAGTTGTTACTGCTTTTGTCCATATATATTGATATATATCAAACAAAATATCACAACCATGACATTTACCAATGACATTATTATCAATTCAAATATACTCCACTACAAGTATACCCTCTTATTGCTAGCACAAATCTCAGTGATAAAAATATAATTAAATAGTTTAATATACTAATACAATTCAGCTCTGTATAATTGTTACAAGGGGTTTTCAGTCTAATTTCGTGAGTAGAAAATTGGATAAGAGAGGAGATTAAGGACATGCACAGGTGTTTTTTCCAGCAAAGAAGGACAAATTGTAATTGAGCAAAAGATGCAAGAGCAACAACAGACAAGCATGTTCCCCAGTCACATTGCTTGCACATGCATTTATTTCACCTATCTGTTCCATATAATACCTAAATCATTTAAGACAGAATTTTATTATTTTATTTCCAAATTACATCTTTTCAAATTCCCATTCATCTTTTAAAATGCCCTTAACCTGTCGTGTGAGGTTATTTATAAATACAACTAATTATAATACTATAACACTAGTACAGCAATTATAATACCAGCTGGAGGACCTGCTCTTCCTTAGTGTTATTACTCATGTGGATATAAATAATACTGAAAAAAAACATACGAGTAAACAGTGGTGCGTCTTGCGGAAAGCACCCACACAACCACACTACATCACAAAACATAGAAATACTGTGAAATAGATATGGTCAGAAGATAAAAGCAAGGGAAATGGTACACTAAATGGTAACAAAATAACATAGATATAAGATAATAAATACAGCGGTACAAGCATGCAACAAAATTACTTAAAAGAAAAAGAACATACTAAACTATATTAACTAAGAATGCATCGAGCAAACACTAGCTAGCTCTTGTAAATGTCTCCTCTCTGCACTCCCATTTAAACACTTTGCTTTCCCGCATCATTCACCAAATGCATAAGTTGAGTGATGGGGGAGTTGGGGTTAGGATGGCTGACACAGCAGGCCATCATTTCAAATGAGCACTAACTAAATTACACTCCTTCCATTACTGTAATGAAAATTCTTTCCTACTGGGAGGGGAGCCAGTAGTGGAAAAAAAAAGTTATTGACTCTTTGGCACACAGGCATGACACAGTAGTTACAGCTCACTTCCTTTGGAACTTGCACACATACACAAAGTGCCTGGGCAAATATAATGAGAGTGGAGGTGACTTTCACGAGTGGTGTGCTACATATATAGGTAGGATATAAAGGATACTGATCCTTGGAGGCGCTCAATTCGGATATACACTTATAAAGTCACTTTTAAGCTTGCACACCCTTACAAACACACTTAAATAGAGGTGAAACATGCTCTGAGCACCAGTATGCATGCGATAGGAGTATCAAACAAGATGAAAATGCTTTACATATCAGTATTATACACAGTAATAGCATACACACATATTTCTGGAAGCCAGAACAAACACATCAGTGCAGTATTGAGCCAGCACATGGAGCAAGGACTGAAATGGCTCGTGATTCCTTTACATGTGATATGGAGGAATTGATCTGGACCCACAAAAAGACAGCAGACAACTGCACATAACCATAGGCCACACAAAAAATAAAACAGTGGAAAGGACTGGCATGATAAAAGTGGAGCATACACAAATGCACACATGGTCAAGCAGCAGTTATAGAATAAGCGAATCAAAATCATAAGTACAAAAGGGAAATGTAGGATCCTGAGGACAACAGTGAACAAGGGCTTCTAAGCATCAGTTTTACTGACACACAAAGACACAATTATCAGAGGTAATATCACACCTTTAGCATTTTCCTCTCATACATCCTCAGTGATGACCGTTTATGTACTTAGTAATCTCTTCCTGCAGTTAACATACAGGGACATGCATTTAATAAGATTTAAATGCAAAATAAATACAATACTGAACAATATACAGGTGTCAAATGATACTCTACAGAGTGTATATAACTGTACCCTTCTCAAATTAAAGCTTCTACCTACCCAGAGGAACCATTCAATAAAGGGCAGCCTAATAAAGTGGCTCAGTGAACGACTGACATTCTATCAGAGAGCTCCTGAGACTATGGAGTATTATGGTCATCACTATTCTCTAATTTTTATTTTCTTGCATTCTCTCTGTTTTACAATCTCTGTAGATCTATCTACAGTTCTGTACAACGCTCCTGCTTGCTGTAATGGTCAAACTGGCTCTTCCAGTGCATCATGTAGGAGCTCCAGCGGTGGAACTCGGCCTTCCATTGCCGCTCGGCATCATCAATGTTGTCTGGATATAAAGAGAGAAGGAAACAAAACTTACATTCCTATTTTGTGTTAGCTACACTCTATAGACATGAAAGAACTACACACCAAAAAAACTCCTGCCTAGTGCATTTTTTTTAATAAGCCTATGTAGAGAAATATAAGTTGATCATTATTTATCACAAGTATGCAGCAACATTACACACAAAATCAAAGAAAATGTAGCACTTGAATAGAAAAATCACTATGAAGTGAGTGCAGAATACACAGTGCAGAGACCTTCCTGACATATACATCGAGTGATTCCATTAAACAAATTACTTTGTAGCTCAACAGCCTACTTAAACCCTTTTATTAGAGCAAAGACCTCTTGAGGATTTGCAGTTTGTGATTTCAGGTCACCACAGCCGCATTACCTCACACTCTTGAAAACAGTGCTTTTACAGCTTCAGCTGCTTCATGTTCTGGTTCACTTCCAGTAGATGATGACCAGTTGTTTAGTTTACTTCCAAGATTCACATCAAATGACAAGGCATTTCCTTAAGGACTAAAATGCCTTATTACCTGCATGTATTATATGTTTTGTTCTCCGAGATTACACAGCTATTTAATAGCAGAATTCCTGCCATGTATATAGAAAATTTCAATATTTTAGCTTTTTTACCCTCTACCCTAACTGAATCTTCATACGTGAGAAAGGAAAGTCTAATCTGACTAAACCATAAGGAGCACAGTTCTTCCCAGTTACCCAGTTCACTGTTCCTTTGTCCATGTTCTGATTAATATCTGCATGTTAATATGATGGAAACATTTGCAAAGTTATAGTTCATTAATGGCTGACAGCACAAGGGAGCATGGCCACTGCTGAAAGATTGTAATATGAAGATGCTCTATGTAGGAGCTCCGGCAGTGGAAAAATAAGATTCATAACAATTTACACCATAACATGATTTGAATAATGTAACATACATCTGTGTGTTTTGTTAATTACCAGTAATGTTAAGTAAGCGAGGCAGAAACTGGTTCCACAGGGCACATAGCTGTGTTTTCAGCCCTTTGTGCACTTTCATTGCATCTGTATTTAGGCCCACATGCTTCTGTTCTGTTGATGTAAAGAGAGGCCATCGTCGTCGGCTCTCTATGGATCCGTCAACATTGATGTTGGGATTACTTGAAAATAAAATAAAAGAGAGATTGGTAAGAAATTGGTGGCAGGTTGTCATTTCAGTAAAGAGAAAAAACACAAACAGATACAGTAACTCTTCCTCCACACGCTAATTTTGTTTACCCATGCTTACCCAGTACGAGCAAAATTAGCCCAGTATCTCATCATACGTCGACTCAGTTTCTCCTCTTCTACAGTATAGTTAAGCCTCTTCTCCAAAGGCAGGCCAAACACAAATTCAATTTCATAGCCATGGATCACACCCATCCACTCAGGCCAGGCCAGATTAGATGCTCGATGGTCAAAGAGGTAGAGGTATACAGCAACTGTAAACAGCGGAGAAATGTTCTGGATTTAAATAAAATGAAAAGATGGCATTTTATCCATATTAAAATGTGTAACATTTTACACTAGGTGAAAAAATCTGTTTGATTTCAATAAAACATGAATCTAAATTGCAAACCTACTTCCATTACTACTACTGTCTATATACTATATACCACTTCGATCTATAATAAGTTTACCTTGTGAATTGCCGCTGTTGCCTGCAGGGCCCGAATTGGCCCAACCAAAGTTTCCTTGACTTGTCTGGGCAAGGTTAGAACTGTATTGAGCATATGATCTTGCAAAGTGCTGCAGAGGGCAGATTACATTATGGTCTCCCACAATGTCGTCCATTGCCTCGCGATTTTTCACAGGGTTGTCTTCATCCATCCAGTCAGTATACTGAAGGATAACTGCCTCCAATCCAATTTCATTGGCATGAGGAACACTCATCCTAACACCTTGTAGAAAGTCCTCCCTTGAGATCAGACTATCATTGTCCTTGCTGAAACCTGGTGCACCATAGATCAAGAAATATGACCCCTCATCCTGGTTTACACCCAAAAGAATTTGAGTATCTTTGAAGTTCCCTGAGCTCAACAAGGCATCAGGGGTATCAGGGAGCACCACCCCATCAACCACGGGCACAAACGGAAAGCGGAAAAGGCTGCTGAAAGGAAGTACCGAGAACTCCTGGTCAATAACCTCCTGTGGCTGCTTATTTCTCAGGCATTCAATTAGCTCAGTGTCATCATCATAGGGACAGCCTACCAACCTGGCCAGCTTGTTTGCCCTCCTTCGAGCCTCTTCAAAACTGACTGTAGCCCAAGGGCAATTGGGCACACCACTTTGCATAATGGCACGAGTGAATTTGGGCCGACTGTCTGGAGACAGAAGATGCATGCCAACTGCGGCTCCACCTGCACTCTCCCCAAAAATGGTCACTTGTTTAGGATTACCTCCAAAAAATTGAATATTGTCCTGAACCCATTGTAGTGCCATTCTCTGGTCTAACAGTCCCACATTTCCAGGAGCTTCAGATGAGCCATTAAGGGCAAGGAAGCCAAATGCACCCACACGATAGTTCATGGAGACCACCACCACCTTCTCAGAATGTGCCAGGTACCGACCATCGTAAACATCTAAAGAAGAGGAACCACTGTAGAAACCACCACCATATATCCACACCATAACAGTGAGGTTGTGTGGACGAGGGGAAGCAGGAACCCAGACATTTAGGTATAAGCAATCCTCACTCATCATCCTGTTGGGGTTCCACATTTCACTGCCTGGAAAGCCAGGAAATGAAGTGTCCACATATTGATAGCAAGCATTGGGATAATCTGTGGCTTCAAATACATCATTCCATGGCTTTTTGGGTTCAGCTGGCTTAAAACGTTTTTTTCCTACAGGAGGTTCTGCAAACGGAATACCGAGAAAGGAAACAACATGGCTACGATCTGGGACAGGCAAGCGTATACCCTGGACACGACCTAACCTAGTAGTTACTATTAGCTCAGAATCACTTTGTGTAAGGGAATGATGGATAAACAGACTGATAATAATACTACTAAGGAGGAGTAAGGTCTTCATGTTCTCATCAGTTTTTTGGCTGAATGGTTATGGTACTTGGTTTTTTCCCCCAGGCTCAGCTCAGATTATAATCTGTAGAAGACAAAAATATAATAAAAATAATAATAATAATAATAATAAATCAAATGAACTCACAAAATAGCATGAATTGACAAACAAGATAATAATAAAAACACAACTATTGTAACAATATAACTTTTGTAAAAGAACACAGTTTTTTATACATTTAATATTGGAATATCATTAAATCCTTAACAAATACTAATTGATGAATAACATGACACACGATCCAAAAGTTCTAGAGTTTAAAAAAGTGGTCCAAAAGCTTCTTTAAGGAGCTTTAACACCGTCCTAAACACTATAAGTCCTCTTTATGTGAATACAGTTCCCCCACTTAGTTCCACCAACCTCCCACATAAGAGCACTCGTTTGATGGAAATGTCTTCCATGGTCTTAACACTCAAATACACCTGTGAGGTTGTTTCTATTTCATGTTGTGTGGTTGCCATGATGACTGGATTAGTTTGAGAGGCATAGTAAGGGGGAAGGTAAATGACTTTTCCTGCAGCTGTATGGAGATGGTGCTATTTCAGTTCTTCTGTCCCCTTTGGATGTCTGAGGTTGCATAATTTTTTTGCATAAAAGCACACCATAGGGTTATGGAGGGAAAAGGTTACATTTTTTGTCAACATCCATGTCATGTGTGTAGACATATACCACATAAACATGAAACATGACATTAGGTAAACAACAACATCCCACTTATTTTTCACTGTATTTTGTATGACAAACTATGTGTGTACTATAATATGCAGTCTGGAAGATTTTTAGCTTGTATTTTTTAATGGGCAATTTTAAACAGATTTATAGGAGTGGTTGCCACTTACTTTATGCTTTTTTCTCATTTGGACAAGAAAATTATATAAGTAAGACTTCATATATTTGTGTTTTTTATTAAATCGGTTAGCTCTCCCCACCTCAGGTAAATTAACTTTTGCATATATATATAGTATAGTACCAATGCAAATAGACTGTAACACTATGCGTATAACCCTACAACAGCTTATTTTGGTGGGTCACATCAATTTTATACCATTTCCCATATAAAGGTCTACAGCTGAAATGTCATATTTACCAAGTTAAAATCATAAGTTTACATGCACCTTAGCCAAAAATATTTAAACAATTCACAAGGCCTGATATTGAATCTGAGTAAACATTCCTTGTCTTAGGTGTTTTATAATCACTACTTTGTTTTAAGAAAGTGAAATGTCAGAATAATAGTAGAAAGAAAAAATATTTTAATCTCATTTGAAAATAATGTGACTTTCATCACATTACTTTCATCTTTCATTCCCAATGGGTATGGAGTTTAGTTAACTACACAATTTAATGGCAATGCCAAATACTTAGTTACTAATACTTAGGCTGCTTTCTTTAATTTTCCCATGATGTCAAACAAAGAAGCAGTGAGTTTGAAGGTATACTATACATATACAGGAACACCCCCCAATTTATTCACATCATGTCAATTAGCCTGTCAGAAAATCTTATCAACCCAGTCAACTGGGTGTATGTAAACTTTTAACCCACTGTAATTGTGATTCAGTGAAATATGAGTTAAATTATCTATCTGTAAACAATTGTTTAAAAAAATACTTGTCATACATAAAGAAGATTTCCTAACTGATTCGGGAAACCTTTAGTTTGTTAACATGAAATCTGTGGAGTGCTAAAAACAATCAGTTTTAATTACTTTAACCTAAGTTTATGTAAATTTCCAACCTCTGAACTGTCGGTTAAATCATCTATTTAACTGAGTCAAAATCATAGGTATTACTGTAAAATGATGTCAAATTCCTTTTATGTAAACACATATTTGGGCAACAAAACTGGTGCCAATTCTGCTCTGACAATTCACTGCAAGAAACTGAATTGATTAAGACATACTGCTAAGATATGGTCAAAAAGGCATTTAGCATCATATGGAACTCCTCCATTTGCTTCTTCTTCATCTGAAATTACTTATAAAACAACTTCTCACTTCTTAACTTTAATAAAAATGTTTAAAAACTTCTTGGCATGGTGACCAATGGTGGTAAAATGCCATAAACTGTGACACAGAGCTCTTTATCTTCCTTTGTCTAGGTTGCAGCAGAGAGAACGTTATAAAATGAAAATTGACTTAAATTTTTTTAGAGACACACAACAGGGAGAGCAGAATGTAGGAGTAGATCAGTCCTCTGAGTTTAAAATATCGACATCTTTGGTTATTTTTATGTATACATGTGAGTGTTTTGTTTAACACCCTACAAAAGAAAATGGAAAGAAAGTATTTAAGAGCATTTTGTGGATGAAATGTAAAACAAACAAACAAAAAACCTGCGTGAGCATTAGTGTATGTTTAGAATTTGCCACAAGAAATGAAAGAGAGTTTGGGAAAAAGATACACACATGAAAAAAAATTAAAGAGGATACAGAATAGCTAAAAGGAGTAAATGTTTTTATTATGATTACTTGTTTATTATTATTATTATTATTATTATTATTGATTTGTACAATGGTCATTATTTATGGGTCTACTAGATCCAGGGATCATGAATGTATTATAAATGTGTTGGGGGGCACAGGGGCACTCAGGAACAATCTGTCTTTCAACATGTTCTTCAGAGTAAATTAGCCAAGGCCAATGTCATGTGGAAATAATAATTGATTATAATACTATTATAATACGATTATAAGTCCCAGAGACCTCAAAAGAACAACGCAACTGAACAGAAAGTATTTTTGCCATGTCTCTTGCTCACTAGAAAATTAGCCTCACACACCTGAACAGCACATGTGACTGATATAATTAGCAGTATTCTTTAAACTGAAGACACCTCACTAGTAATAGTACAAACTAATTTGCAGTGAATTGTAAGTAATAATGTTGGATAGAATGAGTGTTTGTTTCTGTTAATAGGTATTATGTTACTATAAAAAAAATAATAATAATAAAAATTCTTTAATTTTTGTGAAGCTGCTTTGAGACAATGACCAAGCGCTATATAAATAAAATTGAATTGAATTGAATTGAATTGAATATTAACATATGTATATGTGTGATGGTGCACACAGTTTGACGCTTTTCATCAGGATACTAGACTTGCATCACTGACATTTACCTTCAGGAGCTTTTGAAATGCGGAAATGAAGTAAAGGAAATGCATTTGTGCAAGCAATAATTTGTCTGCATTGTCAACACAAATGACTTGGTGGACAGAGTCCTTAAATAATCATGCTGGTAGCTATGTAGTCAAAAACATTCGTTAGCTACTGGATGTAGCTTCATGGCCAGTTGCTGCAGAATCCATTAAGCGAATACAATTTAATTAGATATCATACAAATGATGGCAGGGAAATTATGAAAAGACTTGCCAACTGGCACAAAATTCACTCTGTTTTAACTGATGAATTCTAATGGTTGTCTGATTTTAAATCTTTGTGTTTTGAAAGACTTCATTAGTTCAGTTGGAAGAAGAAAGAGAAGTTGCAAATTTACTCAATGTATAAATATTTTTTTTTTACATCCAATTGTATAATGTAATCATGCCAGGAACTTCTCATGTGTGATGTGTGTAGCTTCACATCCACTGCCTGGACAAATAGAAGTCGAAGTTTTTAAGTAATTCTTAAATAACCATCAACCATCAGATGTATGGCATGGACATACTGTAGAAAGATGATACTGTAGCCTGCATCAAGCAAAGAAAGCAAAGTTGCATAATAAACAATAAACAGGCTTTCACAATAGTAAAAAAAAAAAAAAAAAAAGAGTGAGAGAGAGAGAGAATCACACACAATGTGACAAGAACTCACAGGATTTGGAGTTAAACAGCTGTGTGGCAATAAGAAAACCACTTTTTAGTGAGTCTAATCAGTAAAAAAAAAGTTTTAGTTGCTCCTAATTAAATTTGTAAAGATTAATTTTTGGAGCAATGTTTTTCCTTTGATGTCATGTGATCTGACTGACTGACTGACCCTATTTCAAAGTGATGGGTGTGTCAGGGTAAAAAGGGAAGTGCTTGAAGTGATGCATCCATTATGCTAACTGTACAAGCCTTTGAGGCAGTGGGTTGCTTCAGTTGCTTATGGCTGGATTCAGCAATGTTACGTGTAATAAAATTAATTTAGCTAAATACTTAAATGTGCTGAATGTCCACGTTATCAAACAATGGATTGAATCTGATCTGATCTAATCTAATTAGGCCCAAATTCCACCACAATTATATGGGTTAGCCATGAGGATAGTTTCAGGGAAGGAACTCAATACACCATAACTTTGAAATATAGCAACTCAGTTCAACTGCAGAAGCTTTATGAGTCTCAACTGAACTTTGGAAGGCATTTTTGCATGGAACAATGGTTGTGGAATTTGGTCCTAAATACTTATAATAGTTTGTCAACTTGCATTCTGGTTGACAAACTTCACGGTCTTTGTGCAACGCAATAAAATTGTAACATTTTATTTTAATTCATATATGTATGCTAATGTATTTATATGCACCTTAATTTTGCTTTAAGACAGACTTCGAAAACCTAAACTATCCCTTCTTTGATTTATTAATACTGGACATGACAGTGAATCAGAGAGGTTGTGGTGGTGCCCAAGGGACTGGGAATTGGGGTGTCTGTCTCAATGGACTTATTAATATCCAGAAGAACAGCTGCTAGCTGAGACAGAGGTAAAGGGGAATGAGCTTGGGGGATAGTCACGGGAGAGAAGCTCAAATTAGACCCTGGAATCTGTGTATGAAGTTCACAGGGTGATTCACTTTCAGCTTGGGATTACATGTTGCAATATGCGTATCCTTACATACTCCTTCCGCTCCCCCACCCCAACACTGCCTTTTTTATATCTTCCTAAATAAACACTTGCACACCAGCGGACAAAACATACTGCTAAACACTGTCGGTTATTGAACTGGATAACCAAAAAGCTTATAATACTAGCAATGATACTAGCAATCTGAACTTATTTGCTCTAAAAGTCAGAGAAGAATATGATACATCCAAACTGTACTGGATGAATCTTCTCAATTTAGGGATTTTTCAATCAAGTAATAGCATTAGCATTTGTACTAGATTTTTAAATTACTTAGCTTTTAGTGAAATAAAAGTTACTTATAGTATACTAGTATGTGTGGTTTCCAGTGGAAATAAAAGGCCATACTGGCCAATGTATTGAACACAATCATGACATTGCATTAACATAAACCCCATGAAACCCCACTTTCATGCAACATGGGCGCAAAAGATGGTGCAACATGATACACTATCAAACACTATATCCTTTTTTACAGTATAACCTAGGCAATTTATAACTACATTTTATTTTAACCAAATATATAGACATGACTAAGCAAGAAATAAAAAGAAATGGGTCATATAGGCAAAATATAGCACAAATACACATAATCACGATCTGGTTGTTTTTTCAGTTGTTTCTATGACCAAAAATATAAATATTTTTGACATTTTGATAGTTCTACATTTTTGCGATATCATTCCCATATTTCTGTAGTGGTAAAATTCACACATTATAAAAGTAATTATAACTTTCGTTCTATCTGACATATCCATAGACCCAAATGCACAGTTTGATATCTGAATCCTCCCGCTAACAAACAATGGCAACACTTTCATGTAAGCACATAAATTTTTTTCTAAATCATCACTGACCTATACTGTGTTGCTGGCATGGATCTGTGCCGCTTGGGTTTTATTTATACGAAATTCTATTTATTTTTGCTAGTTGGCCTCCAGGCTTTATCTATGTTTAATTTTTACAGGATTTTGCAGGTAACTAGTCGCTACCAAACATTTCTGAGAGGTTAAGTTATTGCAAAACATTTTGAAAATGTGGCTAAAATAGTTTTGCAGTAATCATCTTTTAATCCTTTACCCATTCAATCACACATAGGCTACACTCCCTCAGATGACTTCCAGTTCCCTGACCTACTGATCAACCCACAAATCATCGGACTGTTTCCGTTTGGTGCTTCGTCTTACAGCTGGCCAGATTGTCATGCAAGCAATGCTGTTATTAAAATGATCACAACCATTGATGTGACTGGAAAAATATAAAAAATAACTATGCAATTCTGGCTGTGGCATTTGGAACCTTATAATGGCCACCTTTAGGGAGAAAAAAAAACCAAGCTGGATCAACAATCAAAGACTGCTGTGTTTATTTTTGAGTATCTCAAGTTCCAATCAAAAGGAACTAATAAAAGTAACTAATAAAAAAAGAAAAAGTGTTTTTTTTTTTTTTATCTGTTTTGTTTTAAAAATCTGGGTATAGAAGAAACTACCAAAACGCGTTCATGTTTTAGGTCTAGAAAATTGAGCTCATGAAGCCTGGATCTGCGCTGCACATAGGAGGGCTTTCCAGAAGGCGCTGTATCTTGAGCACAACTAATTAAGCGGTTCAGGAAGAGACAAGCTGGAAAGGACGTGAGACAGGTGCTGGAGGTAAACAAGGCTTAATTTAGACCGCAAAGCCTCCGAGTGCGCGTGCGTAGGGGTGTGTTCACGAGCCGTCTTATTTCTCTCTCCGTCTCTGCAGCAAGCTCCATCTACTTACAACCAGCCAGTCATGCAAAATAATGCAATCACGGAGCGAGCGCACATCCATCACCGACTTCGTACGTGATTTGTGAATCCTAGCTTTGGATAAGTACAAAACACAAGCTTGCAAGGTTGCTTTCTTATGCATAACGCGTTAATGTATCTCAACAATCTAGTTAATCTTGTCAAGTTGAATCATGGTGGACGAGCCTCAACAAAGACATGCACTTGCAAGCGACAGTAGCCAAATGCATATTTAGTGAGCAGAGATGTCAACTAGTGTCTATACCCTGCTCCTACTATCAATAGCATAGTACAAAAATACACAACAATACAAAAATAGCATTAATAATAATAATAATAATAATAATAATAATAATTATTATTATTATTATTATGGTGAATTAATAATCAATCGTTTTATTGACGTTTGAAAAAAATAAACGATCACTGCTAAATGTAAAAGCAGGCTCATGAAATATTAAATTAGTCCAGAGGTTATAATAAACACGCCTTGTGCAAGCTTTTGTGCAGCATCTTCAAAGAGGAACCTGATCGCAGCGATCACCTTACAATGCCGGGGGGAAAAAACGCAGATTAAGTGCAAACCTGAATAAACACACGCAACGGAGCGTGAAGACGCACTACATGCAGGCGCGCGCACACCGCTCCTTCGTGTTACTGCGCTTAGCATGTCGCGACGCAGTGTTTACTTTCGATTGTAAGGAAGAACTTATAAAACGAATAGGGCTCAGTCGTTGAATGGACCGTACCTGGCGACTCCCGTTGGCGAGGCGGCTTGGCTCTGTCCAACTCCCTCGTTCCTCTCTCCTGCCCTTGAGCGGAACAAGCCGGAATGATGGCCGTGCTGATGTGAGTGCGGTGTAGAGGAGAGCAGAGAATCACTGCCTCGTCTGTCACGACCAAAATTACTGCCTTGGCCCTTTAAACGCGTGAGGTCGCCTCACTCGCAGAAAATACGACTAGAGGCGATAGGACAAGAGCCGCAGTTCACTGTTGTGTCGATAGGGGGAGACTGTTTAAAACAAGTGTGAACTCTCGCGAGAAAAAACACCCAATTCTCATATCAGTATACTTAGTTCATAGTATACAGTACATGTATTACATTCTGCCTAGCATACGAGCTGTTTCTGGGAAGAAAAAACTGTCACCCATTTTTTCCTCAAAACATACATTTTATTTCATAGATTTATTTGTGATGAATGCCAGGGGCTTGGTGTCTCAGTGGTAGGTTTCTCACTTGCCATGTGGAAGGCCCAGGTTCAACTCCCACCCAACGCTCAACCCCCAGCAACTGGGTTCAGTGTCGGTCCCAAGCCTGGATATAATTGAGTCAAGAAGGGTATCTGGTGTAAAACATGTGCCAACTTGTGTGCGAATCAGATGGTCTGCTGTGAGGACCCCTTAACGGGGACAACTTTTAATAACGGTGTATATTATAATTGTGTAACTTTACCACTATGTCAGGAATGTCTTGTTTCTGGAAAAAAAAAAAAAACAGCAACACATCAGTCACCGCAAAAATGATTAACTGAGGTTTGTCGAATGGTTTTGACAAGTCATGTAAAACCATATGTTATTTTAAAAGTTACAAAATCCTATTTATATCAATTCTGTGCCATTGTATAAAAGGTAGATACAATGATTATGACTGTGATATAAAAACATTGTGTATGTATCATTCAAATAATGTAACAATTGGTTTTACAACAGTTATTTTTGACTGATAGGATGAGAGGCATTCCATCTATTAAGTGGTGATAAAGGACAGTAACATCACTGGGACGTTTAAATACATGTATCACTCCACACCCAGGTGTTCTATTAAATATTAATACACTAACTCGATCGTAGCATGGGTGAAAGTAGGTCTGTATGGTCCACCATACTGAGATGAGAGCAAGGAGCCAGAAAACACCTTTAAAAACAGTTACAGTTTTTTTTTTTTTTTAGTTGTCATCCTAAAAAAGATCACTTTGACTCCATAATAATTGCTTCTAAGACATTTGAACCACCTATGAACAATCTGTGGTTCATTATTTAAAAGTATGAAGCTTACATAGCTCATAACACAGGGCTGAAATTGCTCTCCATCCCCTGATCAAGGGCACTACTAGGTGTATATGACAATAGATTAAAGCCCTTGTGCACTATTTGAGATTCAACCCAGAACCCAGAAAATAACAGAGCTGATATCATAAAATTGAAAAAGTGAAAATATACAGAGAACCTTACAAGATTTACAGGACTGTACATCACCTCTATCTTTCATTTTGCTTGGCTATATAGTACCAGTAATTATATAGTTACCATCTCCTCACCTTTTTGCTACATAGTACTGGTTTAAAACTGCTTTCCCCCTTTGCTAATTAAACAACTGCGGATAGCTAACTGTCAGTCACTGCCAGTTGCTCTTAGTCCTGTAAGTAGCACTGTGACACTGCCACAGAAAGATATGTGTTGATGGAACAAAAAAAAAAAACTGGTTAAATAAACAAATCATAATCTGTTAATAATAAACTATGACAAGCTGTGACAAACAAATCATAATCTGTTAATAATAAACAGTGTTCTGTGAAACTGTTCTATAAAAGCAATATCACTCTCAAAGTAGTGCTGTGTTGCTGAGCACCGCTGTGATTCTGTGCCCTCGTGCCTATGACCACATCACAGCCATGTGCAGCACTAAAACACTCCCTCTTGTGTAATATTGCTGACTTTAATAGATTTTAATATAGGCCTATTAATTCTTAATAAACTATTAACAAACAATATAAAAACGCCACAAAAAAATGTGTGTGTATGTGTGTGTGAGGGGGGGGTGATGGGGATCTGCTTTTTTTTTCTTTTTTTACACATCTAAATATATCTACATTTATTACTGAATTACGTTATTATTTTATTGTCACACTAGAAACTACACCCTAGTTTCTCATTCGTAGATTCAGTGCCAAAATATTTATGTATTTTGTACCTACACACACAAGCCTTATATTCTAACACTACCTACAAAAAACGGGTAACTGTTTATACATTTTATGAATACAAACTTCCTATTACAATTAAGCAGTTTAATTAACATTATTACATTGTGAGTCACAACCTATTTAGGTAACTTACAATTTATCACACATAATTTTGCAAACAATAACCACTCAAAGAGCTTTTCTATAGACTATCTATAGGGTCTATATTATATGGTGATGGATGTCCAATAGGAATAATCAGAGATTTTTGTATGAATGTTTTAAAAGGAATTCAACTGAATAAACCATTACTTGTTAAGATAATGTACTATTTTCTAGTAGAATTTATATGGTATGGTCAAAAGTATGCTGTGGTATAACTCTAAGAAATAAAGCATGAGGCTTTTGCCATTATTCAATCATACCAAAGTGTTTAATTAACTAAATTCACATTAATAAATAAAAAGTATCAGCATGATCATGCAAATGTATTAAACAACAAGTACACTTCAAGTACACCTACCTTGCAAAACATACAGTTTCTGAAACATTTCATTAGAGCTTTATTGATTGCATTCACCCTCAAAGTCTAAACACTTAAAGACATAAATGATGTCTCTGCATCTGCCACTGCATATTCTAAATTATAGGGCCACCCCCTTTAAACAAAATTCTTCTTGATCTTACCACCACTATTACGCCTAATTATGTTAATTACTTAATTACATTAGGAAACAAAGAATGCTGAGAAATCTGAAGAGAGTACCAAAGGAAAAAGAACATGATGTACTTTTATAATTACAAGAAAGAAAACTAAAAAAAAAAGGAGCTTGTTGATCATTGGCAAAAGCTTCATGCTGTTTAGGTTGATTTTATATATAATTGTTTATGGACAATAAAACAATTATATATAATGCAACATTCACAACACAATACACAATTCCCTTTACCAGACTCTGCTACTTGACCTTATATTTTATTATTTTATTCTTACATTAAAAATGTAATGGTGGAAAATATAAATGAATAAATAAAAATGGGGGAAAAAACAGATCAGCAGGGTTTGCATTACTGCCACAGTACTGGAGTGAAAAGCATGACTTGATGCCCAGACTGTTCTCCATTTTGTTGCTTCAAGCAATATAGAAGTTCATCTGCCTTATTGCATTTTTAATTTCCTGCACCTTCAGCACCATGCCAAGTGGCTAAACATACACAAGCCAAGGAGAGAGCGAGAGAAAGAGCGAGAGAGAGAGAGAGAATACATGCATCCTTAATGATAGAGGGGAGAAAAGGCCTGGTCAGGAGAATCTATAATAGGGTCTGTAAAAATAGCAGTTTGCTGATCCAAAGCTATTACCTAATTGCTGGGCTATTAGTAATTTGGTCTCTCAAAAACTTTCTCTCCTAATCTGTTTGCAAGACATAGGAAGCATCCACACCATAGAACAAAAACGGTAATAAACAAATACAAATTCCAAAATATAGGGTTCATTTGCATGTGTAAACACAGCAAGCAAAACGAAGTTTTCTATCTATCTATCTATCTATCTATCTATCTATCTATCTATCTATCGAATTTAATTTAATAGATTTTTTTTAATTTTGTTCTGGCTGTTTTATACGTACACAAACTCAAAACTGCCACCACATGTTGACCAAGTGATCATTCTTGGATTTCAATTTGATTAGTACAGCAGGTTTTCTCAAGGCAGACTCTCAAGGCAGGACTTTCACAAAACCTATA
>JAOVVA010000044.1:11989668-12037167 GCA_028565275.1 Leiocassis micropogon
GCTTACCAACCAAAATAAAATACATACCATGCGAGTAGAATCTCTTAGAACCCAATCAAGCAAGCCAACAACTTGCCAGAGAACAGAACTCACACTATCTGGGAAACAACTGCACTACCAAGAGGCCTCTGAACCTGAATAAACAGACAAACTCAGCTAAACATTTGAGCAAATATGAGAACTACGGTACTTACAATGAACTCTCTTACCTGTAGAGAGATAACCTCGGGCCACTGCCAGCAATGGCACTTCATTGAATGTGTCACACTAAGGGAAAAACCCCCTACCATGAGCTACAGTCTACCACAAGCAACCCAACCAGCTTCACTCCACCTACCTGAATGATGCAGGGATGACACGAAGGCAGGGGCGGGACCTATAACCAAGGTTACCCTGCCACCAAACCTATATATCTTCTCCCTGCCCCCCTATTGGACAACCAACAACTAAGTAGCCAATTAAGTGCAAGTAGGTGGAACCTCAACCTGCCACACATAGTTATTGAAAAAAAAAAAAGAAGTCACTGAAATACTGTAAGGCCATAAACCACATTCATAATGATTGTATACAAGACTTTTGTAAACTGGACTTCAAAATGATGTGACAGTCATCCTGCTCCCTCACTCACAGAAAACAATATCTTGGCTTTCAGTCAGGTATGTGACTGAGAGGGAATTAATACAAGAAAATAATCTGAGGACAAAAGAAACATATACTTTCTATTTTTAGTTTATTTAGGATATAGTTAACTGACAGGCAAAATAACTCAAATAAAAAAGCTCACTCTTACACCCTATACATAACCTACTCACTCACAATAAAAATGTCCAGGATTGAGTGGAGAGGGACGTCGTAGAAAACAGACATTCAGGGTAAAACTGTGCAAACAGGTACAGTGTGCGATGTAAAAGGGTGTAAGGTTTGTAAAAGCCCACTCTTACACATCTTACACTTTATACACAGTCACACATCTCTGCGCCACTCTCAAAAAGCAGTTCTTGACCTACTGAAGACATACGTGAACAGTACATACCTGGCATTTCCATGGTGTTTTAGCTGCTTACCATACACTGCTTTGCAATGCACACAGAACCTGCGACCAGTAGTGGCAACATTCCTGGCACCCGAGGTCAGTTCATGTGCTGGTTATGCAGTCACAGGTGCAGATAGATACTTACTGTGTGTCCATCCACTTTAAAAATACAAGAGGTACATCCCGAATCCGGCCCTAAGTTGTGGTCCAGGTTCCCATGTTGGCAGGAACCGCACACTGTCATCGTCAGGCTGTGTTTTTCATGAAACAATGATGGGCTCTCTATATCTTGCCTGCTTCTTTGCAAAAACAATAACATGAGCAAGATAACAATAAAATAAACTACTGTATATCATCATCATCATCATCATCAATTACTAATGACCATGCATGACCATCAAAAACTGAACAGAATAGCTACCGTAAGCTAAACTTATCCAGAACAGGGTGAAAAACATTATGAACATTTATACCACATCTGATATTCATGAACATCTTTAATCTACATAAGGCATTAGCTTAGCCACCATGAGCTAACATGTTTGTGCTAAGCTATATAAGGTAGTATGTTAGCATGATTAGCAGTGTATACTACCCATATACTAATATGGGTAGTATTATGTTAAATGTAGCACTGCCACAAGAGCCTGAAAATCATTTAGTATTTTTGAGAAAATATTTTTGCACATTTATTCATGAAAACAACTGATAAAGTAACATTTATCTGTTTACTGTTTATCTGGTGGTGAGCACTGTTGCTAAATCATCTCTATTCAGCAGTCTGCTGGTCAGTCTTGATCAGTCCCGCAAAAATATTCAGACAAACATGCTGTCGGGGTAATATTTAAAAAAAGACATATTTCAGAGGGGGCTGGTGCCAACCTGTGGCGCCTTAATCGCTCTTGTTGATTTCTTCTTTACAACATCAGAAGTATTCGTCCCCATTTCTTTCTTCACAGGTGCTTGTTCAGTCCACTGTCATTTCAAGACTGGACTACTGCAATTCTTTACTGCCAGAATGCAGCTGCACATCTTTTTTTCAACTTTGCAAAGTTGCCGGGTTAGAAAAATGGGAGGGCTGGGTTAGGAAGGACATCCGATGTAAGCCTGTTCCAAATTGTGTGCAGATCAGATGGTCTGCTATGGCGACCCCTTGACACTAAAGTAATGATCTAAGGTAGCATGTGGAAGTGTGACTATATTTCAATATTTATATAAAATCAAGAGTTCAAAATCAAGAGAAAACCCACAAAACACAGGAGAATATACAAACTTGATTACAAACCCTGGAGGTGTAAAGGCAACCTGTGCTAACTACTGGGACACTCTGCACATGTTATAAGAATAAAATTAGTCAGAATGCAAAACCTGAAACATGTTTGGTTATAGTAGACGACAAATTTAAAGCTAGAGAATACAAAGACACTGCACAATCTTATGTTTTTTACAATTGTGACTTAAAATTCGGATGAAGATATGTGTGGCGGCCAAATACTTTTGGCCTTGATGTTTAACTAACAGTCTTCTATATATTTAGTATTTTATCCAGACTTATTTAGTATTCTAATATTTAGTATTTTATTAATTGTATGGATACAACTTGCTTTGTATTGAGGACAAGGAAGTACACAATGTGCTTATACATACCAACACACGGAGAGAGACAGCGAGATTTCTCTATCTTTGACTATATTTACTCGTTTATTTTACATACATTTATTCATTATTACTCTTTTTATACTATTTTGTTTTAAATTTATTTCTTCTTTTAATCCATCTACTCCTGTAATCTTCTTGTGATTTGTTTCTTGGCTTTGGCAATATTAATGTAATTTAAATATTTGTCATGTCATTAAAGCACTTTTGAATCTTGATTATTGAGAGAGTGTGTGTAAGAGAGAGAGAGAGAGAGAGAGAGAGAGTGTGTGCACACACCCTGAATATTCCTAACCCCAACTTCCTACAATTTAACGTCACTACTGTACAGATAGTTACTGATACTTTTTCTTGTTGGTGTTTTTTTTTTTTTTTGTCATTGTCATTTTTTACCTGCTGCTTTTCTTTTATATTTATTATGTATAAAATGTTTATATGTTTATAAATGCAGATAGATGTTACTTATAATGTAATTAACCTTTTATAATTGCTTTAACATTTAACATTCTAACATTTATGCCAATAAAGCAGTGCTGAACCGAACTGAACAGGGAGAGAGAGAGAGAGAGAGAGAGAGAGATTAAATGATAGCTACTGGATGAATTACGTCTCCCCGACTGTATGGAGCGGTAGGAGTGGTCTAAAGTGACATGCTGAGAGGCTGTGCAGACCCGGCTTAAAATTATCTCTGCGGCTCAGGGGCATTTTAAACCTGCATTTATTCAGCACCTGTGTGTCTACCAGAGGCCCGTTTAATCCCTACAAACCAGCAAGAACTACAAACGCCCTCCAGGCGCCTTTCAAGGTGAGGAAAATTCCGTTATCGCCGTCTCTTTCTCTCTCATCCTTTCTTCAATGTGACATCCGCATCACAGTGATGTCCTACAGCACATCAAAGGACAAATCATAAACGCGCTACATTAGATAATTATTATTATATATTTTTTTGCGTCTTAAAAAAAAAAAAACCGTTGTCCAGTTGTGTTTTTATGGGTTCAGTCTTGCTATGAGCATTTAATTCATTAGATTTTCTAGTTAACACCCCTTTCTCCATCTCTATCACCCCAACCGGCCATTTTGTGTGGAATTTTACCGGGACTGGAAGGAGATGGCTAACATGTCTAATGGAGACAAGAATTGATGTTTAAGCTCGGTGTGGTGTATGTGGGGTGTGTGTGGATGTATGTGTGTGTGAGGGAGAGAGAGAGAGAGAGAGATAGAGGGATGCTTGCATGGAAGAAAGAAGCCGTGGTGGTTTGACTTTAGTGGTTTTCTCCATTGATTAACGTATCGATGCACTTGTGCCTCTGTACCGCAAGTGTCCTACCGGCATGCGTCTAATTACAGAAATCCAAAATGCAACTCCTTTCCATCGAGCTTTAATCGCTAAACGTAACCATTTCAGAAAGCGTAATATTGCACGGGTCGTTGATTCTTTAGCAGCTGTTTCTGTTGAGTAGATCATGACAGAGCGCATATCAGTTTCTGGCACTATTCTCGGATTTGCACAGGCAGCACAGTGTAATCAAATTGGAAGCTTTACTTCACGGGATCATTTAAGGTGAATTCTGAAGATACAGTAGGACACTGATCTTAATGCCAGAATGAGTGCTCTCCTAAAACCAAGCAGGAACCTGAAATAGACATTAAAATCAAATCTAAAATTCTTTAAAGAATATTATATTGAATCTCTCTCTCTCTCTCTCTCTCTCTCTCTCTGTGTGTGTGTGTGTGTGTGTGAGAGAGAGAGGGATATGGGGGACTGTTGGGGGATGGTGCACAGTGTAAGCATGCATGCCAGATATGTCTTGAATTATTTTAATCAAGCTTCCAGTCATCTATATGTATTTGTAATATTTTTTTTTATTATTTTTTCTTTTTACTTTTGATTAAATATGTTAATCAGAGAGAATGCATGTGCGAGAGACAAACAGTCATTTTGTTATACAGGCCTTTAAGCAGTTTTCATGTGAACCATTGCAAAAAAAATATCTGCCTCATTGAGAAGTAGATTTTGCTTGATTTTGTAGTAACCTTTCTAAAGGACAATGGGAACCCATGTTGGAAAAAGCCAAAGATGCTGTGATCACGATGGTGAAGTTAAAATGCCGCAGTGACCGATTTTCTGTCCCTGTGCAGTTCTTGGCCAGTGTTCATGCATCCAAAAATACCGCAAAGTCATTCAGATGATCAGGTCATAATGTATAAATTTATTAAACAATTAGCCATCTAATCATGTTCATAAATAAAGACAAGGAGCTCTTTATTGTCACTTCAGCCATATACAATGTACAGTATACAGTGAGATGAACATGAAAACACAGTGGAATATACTGTAAATCTCTATAAATATATGGTGCTACCAGGATGAAAATGTGCAATAAGGATAAATAAATAACATACAGGGATGGAGGTATATTAGGATACACTACCAATCAAATTTTATTGGTAAGTAATACCATAGCTTTGAGTTTGAACTCTGTGAACCCCTCTTCCCCTACACCCCAAGATTTTTTAATTATTATTTTTATAGAGGTTATTCTTGGATAGATACACAATAATTTAAAATATATGTAATCAAAATCTTAAATCATCGCTTTCATAAATTTCATTATTTGAAATTAATGTTGGTAATATGGCATTCTTGGTTGGTGGTAGATTGTGCCTTAAGTGATTTCATTTGTGCAGTCCCTGCTTCAGCTACTGTCTGGTATCTATCCAGAGTGCAAATGCTCTTGTGTTGCACTTATCAATTTAATTTCACAGATTACATGGTGATTTTTGTTTATCATATTTCCTCATCCCCCTGAAATTAATTACTGACTGTGAAACTGAGTATTACCTTTAAAGTCAGGCATTTAGTCATTGGCTTTAGATATCCCTGCATAGTTTGATCTAAAATAACTTGGGGTTAGTAGGAGTTATAGATAGTTGAAAAGGGCATAACACATTAGTCATGCAACAATAAGCTCAATAGACACTAAGCAAGCCATTGATTGTACAAATATATTATCAGTTAAATAACCACAGTTCAATATAAATGCAAGGGCAAATAGTCTTTCATCTGCCCTTCCATTTGTGTTGGATGGAATTTATGCTATGTTGTCTGACTGAATAAATCATTAATGGAATTTTGTTACGTGACATGTTATTGTACAACGCCTAAATATGCTGCCAAAACACTTTTAAAGGCACACAGCACAAGCTCAGTAATCACTAAACTACCACAACCAAACGGTGATAATTAATAGATTAAGACAACATGCTGGTAAAGTTTCTCAGATTTCGACAGTGGATGAAAAAAGCAGAGGCACAGACGCTGGAGAGGAGTAGGGCAGGATGGTTCAGACTTGGAAATAATTAATTATCTTTTTAAATGGCACTTTAATTGTGACAGGTAACAATCTTAGAAAACAAATGAACATTATTCCTTTTCTGTTCCACTGACAGCAATAAACAATGAAGATTGAGAACAGCCTGACTTGCCTCCCTGAGGTGCCTCCTCATACTGAACTGCAGTTTACTGTGGCTACCGAGGAAGACTTTGATGATATCATGGCCATGAGCCAGGATATCTATGGTGGTTTAGACTACCTTCCCACCCGCTATCAGTCTTGGTTGCAGGAAACCAACCGTATTGTCATCCTTGCTCGCAAACAAGGCAAAGTGGTAAGATTATCTAGAATTATGTATACATAATTGCATGTATCTTTACGCATTGCTTGGTTGTTATTATTTCTATTCTTTACTGGAAAGTAATCAGGTCAAATTAACAATAATGAGTTGGTAAATTGTTATCTTTAAAAAGTTTTTTTTTATATACTCAAGGTTTGCCAAGGCACATCATATATGCCAATGTAAATGCATATTGAAGCAGCATACATTGCCTTTAAGTACTATAGTATGAAGAGCCATGTTTTGTCTGGCAATTTTCAGATTGGGCTTGAGTCTGTATGTGTTATTGATGATGGAGAAACTATGCTGGTGGAAGGGCTCCGTGTGGCCCCACAGGAGAGGGGCAAGGGAGTTGCGCGAGTGTTGCTTCGCTTCTGCAATCAGCTTGTTAAATCCAAGTATCCTGAAGTTAAAGTGAGCAGACTGACCAGAGATGACAAGCTGGGGCCCAATGACTTCAAAAAGTACAGGCTCATCACTAAACAGGTAGGGAACATGAATGCTCAAGTAAATGACAGCAGCAATAGATCATAATAAAACAATAGGTGCTTAAATAAAAAAATATTTTAAACCAGTTTATACATTTTTCTAATTTTGCTAATTTAATAAATATTTAAAAAATATTATTAAACATTTCATTGAGTGTTTATTTTTTTGCAACTTGGGTTTTGTAATAAGTATCTGCAATTTAAGTTTGCCCTCGCACCTTTCAGGGTAAAGGGTTTGCGTCAGGCTTAGGTGAGAAGTTTGCATGTTCTCCCCATGCTTGCTGGGATTTTTCCGGTTACTTCCCACAGTCCAAAGACATGCAGAGTTGGCTAACTGGCGGTTCCAAATTGCCCGTAGTGTACGAGTGTGTGTGTGTGTGTGTGCATGATTATGCCCTGCGATGCTTTGGCGCCCTGTCTAGGATGTACCCGCTTCGTGCCCAAAGTTCCCTGGGATAGGCTCCAGGCTTCCCAAGTCCCTGTTCAGAATAAGTGGTGTGGAGAATTAGTAAGTCAGTCACTGCTTGGGAACTACTACTCAGACTAAGCAATAAAATGCATCATGTAAAAATTAGATTACTCTATAGCTCCTTTGCCAAAAAGTCATACTTATTACTGATTAACATAGGAGTTTATTTGGCTGTTTGGAGCAGTATAGTTACTAAGTCTGGTTTACAATTAATTCTACCATGCACATGCTCAGTCAACTCACATATAAACAAATGCTGTTGGACAACTAGTCTAAAACATTTTATTTTCTTTACATCAATTCTTTAATTCTTTAAAAATTTGGCTGGGTAGTAAACATAGTAGTCATATTGTACTGTATATTTTCTCACACTACCATGAAACTCCTGTTTAAAGGGAATCCTGCTGGTACGCTTCCGTGCTGAAGACCTAAAGTTATGCCTCGCTGAACTTGGGCTTAATGTGGGTATTGAAGGAGATAACATGGCTCCTTCCAGCACCCCAGTGAGGTTAGAGGCTCCGGATGTCCACCAGCTTTTTTTGAGCAGTGAGGCTATGCAGGATGTACTCCCCAATGGCACCATTGTGCAAGACTGGCAGCCCTTCAAGCCCATTCCAAGCAACATGGAGATTCTGTTGAAGAAAGACATTGATTGGATGGTGGATGACACCCAATGCCCGTCTATGGCCAGCCTGTGCACGTTCCCCTTTCGTGTACCTATTGGCGACAACTGGTACTACCTCAACATTGACATGTTTGGCAAAGATTTGGCTCTGGCTGTACAACAGCTTCTAGGTCATCTGAGGCGCCACACTAGCACACTGAAGGGTCATGTGATGTGCCAGGTTTTCCTGGACCCACCACTGTGGAAGCCAATGGCTGATTTCTTCAGGGAGACCCTAAAAGTAGAGCTGGTGAAAGAATACACAGAGCAATGTGTAGTGGAGTCTGACTTGGTGTAGCAAGAGGAGGGCTTTTAGCTAGTTAGAGGTTTGAGACACCCTCACCCTACACCTGGAGGCCAAGTGTTAGAAATTATAAGCGCTTTGACATCACTCAAATGGTTTCCTTACATACTTTGCCCCAGAACAAAACCTTTATCCTTCATATACAGATAAACTGAGGATTAAAACATAATTTTAGAAATGAAGTTTGTTTAATTTAGAATTAGTTTAATAATGCCTCATGACTGCAAAAATTCAAGCAACCATTTGTTAAAATAGAATAAATATGCAACAAGAAAATTTGTTAGGATACTGACCATATTGTAGAATGCAGTATAGTGTGTATATGTGTGTATGTGAATTAACACATGCTGAGCTGCAAATAAGACTGCACAATCTTTAGGCACTTTATGATTATCTAAATGTAATATCTTACTATTGTTAGTGAGATTTTTGCTTTAGAGGCTGTTTTGTCTGAATGTTGTACAGTAGCTGCTAATTGTAACATTTTTATTACTCATACACTTACTATATTACCCATAATGAAGTGAAGAAATCTTTCTGTTCTACTTACTCATATTTTTGTAGTGGTGTTTACTCTGGGAAAACCAATTTTATTCAACATAAAACATAAAAAATGTTGGGTTACTGGCATTTACTGTAATGACATGCAAAACATATTATGAATATTGGACATAGTTTTAGATAAGTCCTTATTTTGTGGACTAAAATTGTTTACTAGCATTACTAGCAAGTTTATAAGCTATTAAACAAGATGTAATACGTATGTAGCATAATCACTGCAGTTATGCTAGTATATATTTGGGGTAGCTTATGTAATTAAACATAAATAAACAAATAATGGCATATAGCCAACAGATTTGAATTTTGGTTAGTATGTTAACACTTTTTTTTAATGAATCATCACTGCAAGTATTTATTAAATAAGCTGCATAAAACGATTTATTTATGTTGTTCTCATTTAACTGACAGATTTTAATTAAGTAAACGGGAAAATGAATTTAGGCATAGACATAATCATTATAATTAATACTTACTGTTAATGGGGTTTTGTTAGCAATCCATTTGAGAAGATCTCAAAAGCACTTTTTGAATACATATGAAGAGCCTCGTATTTTTGTCCACCAAGAGAAAATTTTTTGTGGACACACAAACAATTTTTTGACCCTTTTTGTCATCAACTAGTGTACCAGCTCATTCCACAATAAATTGCTCACTGCCTCAGTGGATTCAACCCACTTATTAGGACACAACCAGAACATGAAAAATTATTTTTCAGTAAACAGTTGCATTGGTAATCAAGAACCTGACAGCCATTTTTAATTGACGTGAATGAGGACATTTTCTAACATGCTAACACCTGTAAAACATTTATTACCATTTCCCATATTTGAAGCCTCAACGGGTACACAGGACACTGAAAAAACAGGGATGGTCGCAAACCAGAATTCCACTCCATCTGTTACTGGGGGAGTTTGCTGAGGAATTGACTGCTGAGTGTTTATAAATAGCATGCAATGCACGACAGTCCTAAGCCTCTCACTGGCACTGCAGTACAAAGAAACACAAAGAACTAATGAAAACCAACAGAAACCAAGCAAAGAAGGTTATTGATCAGCAAAGGAAGAAGGTCTTTTTCCATTCTTAGAACATTCAAAACATTCAAGAAAGCACTATGGGGTGCTCCACAGTCTGCACAAGCAATTATATAAAATTATATAACCCTCTCTGCCTGCTTCCCCTTTCTGGCAAAATGGCTACTGGGTGAGTTTTCCAAAAGCATTGCAAAATTCAAAGCCTAAATGGGGATATAATGCCTATAAGTGTGTCCAATGAGTTGCAATGCTTTTGAGGAAACTCAACACTGGTTGTCAAATTTTGAGAGTAAATTGTTGTTTGTCAGCATATACAACCAACCATAATGTCCATACTGGCCCCATGGCAATGATTTTTTTTTTGTTGGCTGTGAAAATTATGTAATTATGTGCATGGTAAATGACATTCTGAAACCATGTGCTAAATAACACACTACATAAGATATTTCTGCAGGAAAAGTGCTTTAAACTCTATACCATGTTAACACATGTTAACAACCAATTCTCCAGAAAAAAAATAATAATGGAAAATCATGAAAAAATTCTAGCAGGTTTTTACATGTAGTTTCCATGTAAATGTACTGTAGTTAAAAGAAAGGCGATGGCTACTAAATTTGAATCCAAACCATTTCAAATGGTCAAATGGTGAGCTTGTTCTTAAGAATTAACAGGTTGCTCTAATATATCAATCAACAAAATGTTCCTTTAAGGTACTGCAAGGTTTTGTCTTGAAGGAGACAGGTGGGTTTTGTATTTTAAACATGAAATGTTCAGCTGATGGGGAAAAGAGCTTTTCTTTTCCACCTTCCATTGGACTGCGTAATATGTTTTTATGTCCAATATGCACAATCCATCAAATGTCATGAACTCTCTTAATTTCATTCTTACATAAGAAGTGTGAAAGAAATGTCATCTGACTAAATATAAACTATTTATCTAATTCAGTTTATGACTGCTTTGATATATCACGAGGGACCATCAGCGGAAAAGCATTCTTCTAAACTTTAACCCTTCATGCAACATCGAGTTACATTTAAATTCTGTCAGGTTCTGACAGTTTTTAAGCAATTTCTTGATCATTCGTTATAGATTGTGTACTAAATCAATAAGTGTACAAACAAACAGACCAGAAAAAAACAACATGAAATAAATAAACTTCTGCCCAAAAATAATAAGCAGAAAAAAGGTTACATTCTGATTAGGGTGGATTTTGATTTGATGGTGTTAAGACTGATTAATCTTCATTTTCAATGTAGACAATAGAAAATATATTATCTTTAAACAATATGTTGCAGTTTGTAAGTTGTGTGCTTTAATAGGAAAACAGTCACAGTTTTATTACTAATTTATAGTAAAATTATGGACATTGGAAAAAATTGGCAAAAAGTATACCTAGAGGGCAAAGGACTGCAGGACATCTTTAGGGTCTACATAGACCTAGTGGGAATGTCTTCAGGACCCATTTAAGCTGTAAAAATGCTAAAAATCCTAATATTACTAATGTCCTCATACTAAAATACTCTAAGCTAAACTATTTTTATATATATTATGATTTAGACACCATAAAAACTGCAATCCTTTTTAAGCACACATCATTTTGCTGAAGATTTTGTACTCAGTTTTCTGTGTGGGGTTCAAAGACTCCCAGAGCCCATGAACCACAGCCACGGGGTTGTATTTTTTAATATATCATTGCATTTGTGAAAATAACAATCAGAGTTATTACAAGAGTTATTAAATATATACAAAGATATACAAATTTAACCCATTCTGAGGCAGGTTCTTAAGGCGAAATTTCGTATTGCGAAATGCATTTTCTATTAAAAAAGAATGTAAATGCAGATAATCCATTCCAGTATTACCTATATTGCTGATTTGAAACACTACAATCATATTTTTTCTGCATATAAAAACAATCAAAACATTTAAAAAGAGACATGTAAATGAATTAAAATATTAAATAAACACCTCACTTAACCTTAATTTATGATTCCTATTGGCCCTGGCTTCTTAAAAAACAAAACTGAAAATGCCTCTTTTTCTTCTTGCTACCATCCTTGCTAACATGCTTGGGACCCATGGTGCTATGTCTTCACTAAATCTTGCACAAAATGCAAACAAAAAAATGTCAATTCTGGCTTTCCATTGACGCAAACAAGTTTTGAAATGCTTCCAGACATTTCAGTTTCCCTGGAGTCAGTCCGTCTCAGTTCACTCGCTTGTATGGCGAAAATGCTTCCTTAGCCAAGTAAAATTTCTTGCATAATTTCAATTCTTAAGGCGAAATTTCTTAAGGTTGTTCGTATGCTGAGGTACAACTATATTTAAGTTTATATAGTCATCATTCTGTTTATTTCATTAATATTTATATATAATTTAAAAATAATGTTTACTTTTGTTGAAGCTAGTGATGGCTTGAAGCTAGTGATACATTTGGGAAAATTTTAGTAGTAAAATTTTGTCTGGTGTATGGAATATGGAGCAGTTTATTAATTTTTTTTTTTTTTTTTAAAGAAATTTATTTAATTATTTAACATTTCTTTTTATGTGATTAGTACTGATTTCTAATAGACAAGCCAGTTAAGTTATATTTTACAAAAATACATGTACAGTGTTTTTTTTTTTTGGTCTGCCTGAATGATGTATGAGTAAAGAAGAAAGCTGAAATGTATGTGATGCTCTATCTAAGACCGTAGGGCAAAACATGTAAGGATATGGATCTTGTGTTTTTTTTAAAAATTATTATTATTTACTTGAATGTATATTATAAACACTATTTATAACTGTTTTTCAACAGTAAATACTTAGATGGTTACTTGAAATGTTAAAAATATCTGTATAATTTTAAGAGTGTCATGATACTTGTATGGGTATTTTTCTTTGGCCTTTTTTTTAGTCATCACTTACCCACTTAACCACCTATTTGATCAAATAAAATGAATGGCATTAGGAGAAGCTAAGGGTGATTTATAAGCATGTTTTATCAGTGTTATAGGAATTTTGCTAACTGGCATTGAAGAGACAACTGTAAGGCACCTAACAGAAAAAAGACAGGTTGTGTTGAAAGACATAACCAGGGTAGTGCATGGACAGATGGTCAGACCAGGATGTATGATGAATAGCATGCTACAAAAAGATAGATAGAGTACAGTGAAGTCAGCATAAGCATTTATTGATCAGTAGTTCATATTAAATATTCCACAGTTCCCTCTGAACAAAGGTAGTCTACAGGTTGGGACTATCTCTGAGACATGACTTGGTAATTTAACAAATCAATAGGTGAGCTTAGACAGAGGTAATACATAAGAACCCAAGAGCTTACGTTACACGATCTTGTGTCTTATACAGAGTGAAACAGGATCTACTGAGTCCTTTGTGGTGTCACCTTGCTGAAATAGAGCTCGTTCAGGGTGGAGGTGCTTTGCCCTCAACCTAAACCTTTACTTTGAAGTCTTGAATGGAAAATAGTGACCAAGTCAGGTCAAAAGTATGGTAGACAGTCAGTCCTGTTATGCTAATGAGCTACAGTATGTAAAATCTTTGAATGGTTTTGGCTCCCTATTCCTTTATGTGTCTACCTCCTTTAATATGTATTGCAATGGTATGTTTTTACATTTGAATAATAAGGTATAATATAATTATTAACAAATGGAATCAGATGTGAAACTGGAGCGAGAAGGAGATGATAAATTATATAAAAACACCATGCAAAATGTATTTATATCAGTAACACAAGAGCATACAGTTATTTCCGCAAAGGCCTGCTGTGGCTAACGGTTTTTCCTATAATCGAGCTGGAGTAACAGCTGCAATGACATAGGCTTATTGTGGGTAAGACTGATACACCTGACGTAACAGATTGACTGTCTAATGGCATTCTATCTACTTATTTTCCTCCAATATGTTTAAGTAATCTCCAATTAGATGCTCATGTCCATGATGTTAGTACAACCATTTTTGTTATATTATACCTTAGTGCTAATTTTTTTTCTTTCCTTGTTATTACGATACATGCATGTTACATACAAAGCACAAGAATCTGTGTGAGTATCTTACTGTAACGGTCATGGTCATTCAGTGGTCCAGAAATGTTCTCAGGTGGTTCCTTTAAAGACACCATAATCTTTCAGTTGTACACATAACATTTGTATTATGTGTGTATTTCCACAACCAAAGGGTTTAGTTTAAGACCTAAGTCAAAGGTGGACCTAAGTTTAACATGGACCCTATAGGGTCTTTTCGCTAACTTGCTCTGTTTAAGAGCAATTAGTTTAGATGCCCACATTAAAAAATGACATGTAAAGTAATAAAATGGTTGATGTGCCTGATAGAGATTTCTGTGATTTACTTGAAACACAACGCATTTTTGTAGATATTGTCATTGCCATGATGCCAGAGTTTCTTACTAAATGACCATAGTCTGGATTAATGAATCTGTACCTGTCTATGTACACCCAGGTTTTGAGGTGATTAACACATCAACCCTAATAAGTATAGGTAATATTCTTATTTACCCCTGCAAGATAGGAGTTTTGGTGTGTGTGTATGTAACCCATTCCCTTGATGTAGCAGGAACAGCTTTTTCAGGGGAAAAAAAATCCAAAAACAAATAAAGCAAAATTTCACCAATTCACATGTATACATGAATTATATTCATTGTATTGCTACTCAAATTAAAATAAAATTTTTATTTCTTTTTCAGGGAAAAAAATCCAAAAACAAATAAACAAAATTAAATTTCACCAATTCACATGTATACATGAATTATATTCATTGTATTGCTACTCAAAGAAAAATAAATAAATAAGGCAATGATACAGTTCAAACTGATCGAGGGGAGCTTTCCAGTGGAAAACCCAAAGCATTTCTGTTAATCAAGGGGGTGAACAGTTCCAATGCCAATGCAGAGTGCAATGTGATCTAATTTTAAAAAGTACTTTTCTATAAACCAATAAGACTGTTTATTCTTAAGCAGTAATTAAAACAAATTGATTTTTTTTCTCTAATTTTGTGAGTGTTTACTTTTTTTTCATTTTGTGATCAAGCAATTTCAAATATATGTTTTAAAAAATCAATCAGTGAGAAGTTTTTGGAACGTGTTTTGTGAATTGGGGGATGGGATGGAGAGGGCTTGGGGGGATTGGTACTGTCATAAAAGATGTGGCTAGGTTTACACTAGACAAAAAAATCTGCATGTACTAAAGACTCCATTTTAATTCTAGATATTTTCCCAAAAAAATATTAAGATGGCTTCTAAATTTGATCACACAAGTAAAGCAGCCAGTGGGATGCAGAAATTTCTTCCTCATATAAATTTCTCTCTCTCTCTCTCTCTCTCTCTCTCTCTCTCACACACACACACACACACACACACACACACACAATTAGTTTCACAAACATACTATGTGGATTTTTGTGTGAACCTAGCCATACAATATTTTGAAAATTGTACAGTTACACACTAGTGTTGGCTAACTGTAGTGAAAGTAGAGATATTAGTGAAAATTGTCCTTTTCAGTTTGAACTATGTACTGTATATAATGTGTAGATCTGTTCTTGTTTGCACATGAAACTTTGTTTCTGCACATGCTCAGTGTTATAGAAATATTTAAATTTTATAAAAAATATTAATAGATGCACATGAACATAAGATACTGTACAGTATAGCATCAGTTTGTAACTTAGACTTGACAATTAGAGGTAAATGGTAACCTTTTGTCATGTAAGTGAAATTTATGCACAGGAAGACCAAGACTTCTAGAATTTGGATGATAGCCTCATTTTTAAGTTGAGTTTTTTTGTGTTCTTTTAATTCTTTTAACGAGTTATGTTGTTACGAGTTATCCTTTATCTGATTATGCAAGGTGGTAAAAACAAGGGGAGTATATCAGAAAATAAAACTTCGCTTTATACACTGCCTTTCCAAAATAATAATAATTAAAAAAAACAATAATAAAATGTTGCACTCTTATTATTTTCTTGATTCACCTTTAGCTTCGAGTACAGTGCACATAAACATAGCATTGTCTAGGCAATTTTATGTAAGATTTAATTCCATCAAGACCTGGATTCATTTTTGGTTGAGCTCTTATATGGATGACAGGAGAGTCAAACCACTCTTAAAAGTCTTCTCCAGCACACCCCAAAGACTTTTAATTGAGTTTAGGTCAGGATTATGTGATTAATTAATGTGCGAAAATGATTCCTCTTCCTCCCCAAATCACACTTTTACAATTTGAATCCTGGAATGTACCCATGCCATCAGGGACGAAGCATTGATGTAATAACCAGGTCATTCAGTACGTTTAGGTATTCAGCTGACTTTATTTTATTGCAACATAATATTGCTGAATCTAGACCTGACCAACTGAAGCAACACCAGATCATAACACTGCCTACAGAGGCTTGTACAGTGGGCACTATGCATAATAGGATTCTTAGCCTGTTGTGCCAATTGCTCTGGTCTTTGATCTTTTTGAACATTTATGTACCCTAGTCAACTGAAGCAATTTTTCTAATTAGTATCACAAACAAGTGGTTTTATTATAGCCACACACCTGTTTCGTCCCAATCTTGTAAGTTCTGGTTGCATTGTGCATGTGGAAATACTCTTACTTTCACTATTAAACATAACTGTGATTTCTACTGTACAGTAGATCTTTTTTCCATGCAACTTTACTGGGCGTTTAAGTAATCTCCGATCATTTTTTTTCTGACCACATTTCTTCAGAAAAGTGGAGTGTTATCCTTCCAGGTTTTCATAGAGTCGTACAGTTCTGAACTCTGTCTTTTTGGTTGTCTTCTTTGTTTGATGCAGGTCAATAATTTGGCGTTTATGAAACACAGAAACATGTTTTTCACGATCACGGGTCACATTTTTTGACATGCTTGTTTAAGAAATGAAAAGCTACTCACTGCATCAGTCAGGAGTAAAACAACTGTTACCAGCTGAAACATACTAATCACTGCAGTAAATTTTCAAGCCTTTTTCAAAGGATTTTAAGTATTTGCTTATTTCAGTTTAAATTGTATCTTTATTTTTTTTTGGCCAGGCAGTGTATAAAGTAATAAAATTTATAACAAGCTTACTTTGTCAGTATTTCATTAGCCACAATAATTTGCTTGATTTATAAATTACCCATTACATAAATTACCCTAGTGAAACCCTGATACAGTAAGGATGCTGCCATCTTTTTGGTGTAGTTTCCAGAATATTTTTTTCAAACATCCACACATATTGGTTTCCCTTTGTGGTAAATGTTTTTTATTTGATTTGATTTTTGTATTATTTTTTTAGCCATGCATAATTTAAAATGAAATGATATGCAAAACATGTGTTAACATGTAGAAAATTAATTTATATCAGGAAGCTATACAAATACATTAATCAACATACAACTAAAATTTCAACAGGTGTTTTTTTGCACTGACTGATTTTGTCAGAAACTATGGAATTGTTTCAGTCATATATAAAATCTGGAAAAGTCCTTAAAAGTGAAATGCAAATACATGGTATTTGCGATATAATTAATTTTAATTTTAGTGCAAGCCGATGTGTAGAAGCATTTTAAAGAGTAGAGAAAATGTATAACCCGGGTTGGCTGTATTTCCTAATAAAACCATGCAGATACTAGATAGCACAGTGTGTGGTTAATGGCACACCATTTCTTTCTAGTTTGTTATCAGTTTTGTTTTGTGTTTTGTAGCAATCTTAGGTTGTTGTGTATAAACTTCATATAGTATAAATGCTACATTTGCTGTATTACAAAGTTTGTCAAGAATATGTTAGATAAGAGTATTTTTTTCAAAATCTTTGAACAACTGTGTATGACAAATTATTTTTACAGGCTTATTAGTTCTGAAAGCCACAATCAGGGATTTAAAAAAAATATATATGTTATTGATTTTAATAGAGCACTGGAATGGAAAATATGACAGTTGAAATTTAGACCTGCAAATACAAAACCGCTGACAGAAGAAATTAAAAATCTAATTTGAAAAGTTCAAATAGTCTCTTTGTAACTGTTTTTGTACTTGCAGAAAAATGCAGTTTTTGACAATTATTGAACAAAGCAACAACAAGAAAAAAAATCTGACATGAAAAGAGCATTAAGCAATCCCTTATCGTGGCATTAAAACAGGGGTTTTCCTTTAGTTTTATGACTTATTTATAAAAGTAACATCTATAGAGCCTGGTAAATAGCTGTATGTGATAAGTGGGGGCAAATAGCTCCAAATTAAAAGAACAAATAACCTCTCTGTCTTTTGTTGTAGCATAAACCTATGAAGTCTATGTTGTTTCTTTTAACAGTAAAAAGTTTTATGTAGGTTTTTTTTTTTTACTGGAATAGATTCAGTGGTAGACTTATGTGTGTACCTATTTTGTGAATTGTATTGCAGCTCTTAACAATTAAAAAGTAGACGATAAAGTACTCTCTAAAATATTCCTCAAGATTCACCATTAAACAAAGATGTATACGTGAACATTCTTTTGGAGTGGCCATTTTTCAATATTGGCTCTTAATAGCCCATGATTTACTTTCCTTTGGGTTTTCCATTAGGCCTCAGTTATTCAAAGAAATCACATTCAGTTACAATACAAGCTCAATACAAAGATGCATTGATATGACATTGATCATTACTTTATTTATTTATTTACTTAAATGTCTTCAACCTGCTTCCAAAACTTTCCTCAGGGTTAAATAATGCATAGTTTATAAATAAGCAACTATTTATATGAAAGATTATTTGTTCGAAGGATTAGTCAGACACTAAAGATGACAGACACTAGGAAGGAAGCTATACTATGAGGAGGTCAAGAGAACAGAAGCTTCAGGATGCTTTATGTATTTCAGGCAACAACAAATGGAAAACAGGAGAGGTCAGTTAGCTCAGCTCGTCTGACGTAAGAAGCAGGTGCTAGTGTTAACCCTGACCCCACGATCCTGACCTCAACCTTCTATGTAAAGGTACATTGCTGTATGTTTCATTTTTAGAAGTGTCAAAGGCCATCTATTTTTTTGTTGCTGTTAGCATTAAAATATATCTTTGTTATGGAAATTAGCATTCTCGAAGGTAGACATTGGCATGATGACCCTTGACTATATTCAGAATACATTATGTTCATCAAAGTGCTTACCAACACATTAAGCTTGGAACATATCGAAAGTTTGTTATAAAGTCATAAAATGTTTTTATTACAGGAAAATTAAAATAAAAACAGAACTTTTACATAAATGGACTATAGATACTATAACAAAGACTATGTACTGTCACTGAGCACTTTCTAATTTAATTGACTGGGTGAGGGTACATTGAATGAACATGCGTTTAAAGTTAAGCCTCATGGACATTTTGATGTAGAGAGAACGTCAATGGGGAGCTATTCAAGATTCCTCCCTATGATTAGAAAATAAACATAGTACAATACTATAACTGACCTTAAAATAGGCCAGAGGTTAAAATAAAGGCAATAAAGTATTGCTATGGGTTCACAAATCAGCAAGCACAGTTTGGGTTTCTCCTACCCTGCACATAACTCATCTAACCACAATATTACATAGTTACCATAGGTAATGAATTTAATATGTATAAAAGTAACACCATGTTACATAAAAGTAACACCAATGTGATGTAAAAGTCACATTGGAAAATATTGGAAAATATTTTCAGATAAATGATAGCTTAATAGTTAGCGACCTATTTTCCCCTAACTGAAAACTGTGCAGATTTTAACCTCTGTTTCATTTCACAATTTTTTAGGTTGATCTCTTGTCTTTGTCCTCTCATGTCAGCAGTCCTGCATTTTAGTTCCTAGCCTTCTTGAAACATTACAACCTTTCTTTCCCAAATGGAGTTGCACATCATATATGATGTGTGAAACAGTTCTTCTCTTGCACTTCAGTAGCAATGGCAATACAGAAAGTGGGGGTAGTAAATACTGATTAGGCATTGTGTGTATGTGTGTGTGTTGTGTTGTGTTGTGTGTGTGTGTGTGTGTGTGTGTGAAAGTAGAGGAAAGGTTAAAGAGGTTGTGGGGGTGGGGGGTAAAAGCAGCAGAGCCAGCTGGCCTCGGTTTTTTCTAGGCAACCATGCCAGTCACATAACATGGGGAGACGAGGAAGAATGGAGACCAGAGAGGTTCTAGGCTCAAAGTGAGTTATGTAAAAATGAAAAAAAAATGAAAAAAAATCCCATACCACCATTTTAAAAAATCTATCTCACATACACACACATATACACATGCACATAGGCACTCACAGAGGACAACAACAGAAAACAAATGGATGTGAGGCTTAAAGAGAATCACATTATGTCATATATTAGAAGAAATTATGAAAGTGTTACCTCAATCCACTAAAACAACACAAATGATTCTGCAAATGATTTTTTCTTTCCTGGACACTACATCACATCATCTTTATCCCAAAATACCTGCAGTCACGACACAGGTCGTCTTCCTTCCTGTACTCTGCTATGGCAAAGACAGATGGGCAGTGGGGGATGGAAGATACACAGGGGGAGGACAGTGACAGATTCAATCTAAAGAAATCATTTAGTCTAAAAGCACAGGAGAGCAATTTACAGCACCACAAATAATCTGGGATGCAACCATATTTAGAGTCAATATTAAATGTTAACCACTAATACACTTTCCTTAGAGCTCACAAGACCAGAGTCTTTAATAAATCAGGTGTGTGCTTCAATGATATATCAGATTTAGCTTTATTTAAAAGAAAAAATATATATATATGGTTAGGTACAACCACATATGAGTCTAAGTGTAAGAGTCACTCTCAAATAAAGTGAATGCTCTTTGAAGCTGATGGCATGATAAATTATTTTGAAAATATATTTTGGAAAGATCAATAGCTGGCAACACACAGAGAGACTAAAGATGACCTTGTCACTCAAGTCTTGATGTCTGAGTGGTGAAAAAATTATGTTGTGGGCCTGAGAGCTCATAAAGCAGAGAGATGACAACTGGCCATGGAATGTGTGTGTTCATGTCATGATTTCTCACTCACTCACTCACTCACTCACTCACGTTTGTGACCCTGACTGAGAAACCTTTTTTTTGGGGGGGAATTCACAGTTTCTACATAAATTAATATGTAGAGTGATGGTGTTCACAGACAGGGTAACATTTATCCAACAAAAGATTCTCCACAAGGGGGAGCTGCAGGTTTTGATAAATGCCCATAAGCTGGAATTGACAAAGTGCATTTACTTTAATAGTGGACTAAAACACAGCCTGTATGTGATCCTAAAAATAAATAAATAAATAAATAAAAATAAGTTCTGTTCTTTGTACGAAACATATGGACTAGGACAACTGGAGACTGCAAATGCACCATAAGTCATTAACATTAGCCTCTAGCTTTTCATTTGTTAGCATGAATGGGGCGGGGGAGTTGGGGGGGGGGGGTCTTACATAACAAATAAAACGTAACGGGGCATCCTGTTATAAGATATTTATAAAGATTTTGTGAGAGGTTCAGTGATGTGGCCTGACACAAAGCCAACCCTATTGTTTTCGAATATCAGGATTTATTTAAGTAAATGACTTAATTAAAAAAATTTAATATATTCTAGATTTATTGCACATAAAGTGAACTAAAACTTTTCTTTTCTTGTTTTGATTTGTTTTAAATTTATTTATTTTGGCTAACAGCTCATGAAAGTCAAAAATCGATATCTCAAAACATTAGTATATATCCTAAGATCAATAAATGAAAGCACTTACAGTGCGTAAAATTCTGAGACCATGATATTACTGCACTTGATTGGCCAGAAGGTATACCATAGATTCTCTATGGAGTTCAGGTCAGACAACTTGTCTGGCCAATCAAGTGCAGTAATATCATGGTCAGCAAACCAATTAGTAGTAGTTTTGGCATTGTGGGCAGGTGCTAAGTCCTTCTGGAAAATCTAGATGGCTGTATTGACTTTTAAATTGATAAAGTCAGTGGACGAATTCCAGCAGCTGACATGGCACCCCAAATCATCACCAACTGTGGAACCTTCACACTGGACTTTAAACAGCTTGGATTCTGTACCTTTCCACTCTTCCCCGAGAATCTGGGATCTTAATTTCCAAATAAAATGCAAGATTTATTTTCATTTGAAAACAGGATTTTGGGACACTAATCAATTGTCCAGTTCTTTTTCTCCTTAGATCAGGTAAGATGCCTCTGATGTTGTCTCTGGTTTAGGAGTGGCTTGATACAGGGAATGCAGTTGTAGCCCATTTCCTGAAGATGTTTGTGCATGGGGGCTCTTGATGCATTGACTCCACTCCAATCCACTTCTTGTGAAGCTCTCCGTAGGTCTTAAATCAGCTTTGCCTGACAATCTGACAAGTCTGTTTGTGTAGTCATCCCTTTTGCTCATGAGCCTTTTTCTCTCACACTTTTCACTTCCAGTCAACTTTCCATAAATAGGCTTCGATACAGCACTCTGCAAACAGCCAGGCCTTTCAGCATTGACCATCTGTGGCTTACACAACTTCTCTGGAGTGTATCAATGATTGTCTTCTGGATAACTGTCAAGTCTTCTCCATGAGAAGGTTGCGTGCACTGAACTAGAACCAGAGACACACTATTTATATTGTATAGTAATTTACTTAAACCCAAAATGAAATATTCTAATATTTTGAGATATTAGTTTTATGATTGCATGAGCTATAAGCCCCAATCATTAAATCTAAAGCAAAAAATAGCATAAAATAATTTACTTACATGTAACAAATCTAGAACATATATGAAGTTTACTTTTGAAATTAAATTCCAGGAGGAAAAAAAGTTCCACAATATAAAATTTTTAATTTACTTCTACAGTGCAACCTTGATTGCGAGTAACTTGGTAAGCGAGCGTTTTGCAAGACGAGCAGAATTTTAAAATAAATTTAAACTTGAGCGAGGTCTTGACATACGAGTAGTACGCATACGCTTTGTCTGCTGAGTGTCACGTGATCACAAGCCAATTGCTCTTCTCTCTTGCACACTGAGGGATTGTGGGATTCCCATGCTTCTCAGTGCGCATGCATCACTCGTATAGTCAACATCCATTCATGTGTGTACTATTTACTATAACATTGTGAACATTAAAAGCAAAACTATGTGTCATTAGAGAGGTTCCTTGTTAAAGATCCAGTTTCCAGAGTCTCTCTCTGTCAGAGAGCAGTGAGTGTGCGCGTGAGTGTTATTAGAGAGGTTCCTTGTTAAAGAAGTTTCCCGACAAAGCAGTGTTTCCATTAGTGTGCGTGCATGTGTATGTAAAAGTTGTGCTGCACACACACACACACACACACACACACACACACACACACACACACACACACACACACACACAACTAACGGAAACACTGCTCTGTTGGGATTCCTTTCAAAGGTAAAGTGCAGGTTAATTTGTTTTATTTTACTTAAAAGTTTGTATTAATTATATATTATATATATATAATATTTTTGGGTTGTGGAACGAATCATCAGAGTTTACATTATTTTTTATGGGGAAATTCACAGTGATATACGAGTGCTTTGATATACAAGCACATTTCCGGAATGAATTATGCTCGCAATCCAAGGTTTAACTATATATAGTAATGACTTATAAGCTAGTATGAATGAAGTCTTACAATAAAAAATGTTATAATACTATCACACTTTGGAGGGCCTGTCAGTAAAATTATCCATATGTTTATTTGATTTTTTGTGGGTTAATTACACAGTGTACATTAAAGGCCAGGTTCAGGTCCACCCATGCACTATTTACTTTAAACTATTCCACCTCAAACTACAAGACAGATATACGCCAACTTTATGTTTGAGGCAAGTACACTTAATTATACTTTTCTTAAGTATAGGCCAAGGTATACTTAAACGGTTCTGTTCAAGCCAAGTGTATTAAAGTATATTTTTGTTAATACTGTATATTTCTACATGAAAAGCAAACTGAAAGCATACTTTCTTTTCTTTTTTTTTTTTAAGAACTATATGACACCCCACTTGTATACACTTTTTTTTAGTGAGGAGGGTAGTTTCAGTTCTTGAAATATCTATAAACGTGTCATTTTCAATTTCTTTTTATGGAGTTCATTTCGTTCTAGTCTTGCTTGCATTTAACACATTTGTTGTTTGCAGCCATAGGGTAATCACTATCATCATGATCATTAGTGTCTTTCAATCATACATATAGTAATGTATTAGGTTCCTCTGGTTAAAAAAATGCACATGGTGCATATCAAAATGCAAGCATTTTTTTCTTACATCCTCTTAAATCCCCAGTGTTAAGCTGAAAACGATAGATCCTCACACACTTTAAGCACAGCGGAGGATTATTTGCATGTACTTTTGTGGTAAAACCTAAGCTTTATGGAAACTCCCACATGTTAAAAAGCACTTGCCATCACTTCCTTCCTCCAAAGACCTGCTGAAGTATGTGAATCGACAGTGGAAAATAAGCACAACTGAAAAAAGACTGGCAGAGCAAGATTTTGATCAATCACCATCTTTATAAGATAATATAAGCAAACAAATATATTTCTTCTATTCACTTACATGTCTGTAGTGATTTCATAACAAAGTGGAATAGTCAGAAAAGAGTAAACGGCCTACCATTGTTTGTGTTAAAGAGCAGCCATGAGTAAGAAATCTCTTTGTGTGTTTTTCATCATTTCCTTCCTGCAAACAGGTACGTTCCAATGCCTACAGTGTATACAATATGTGACATATAATTTAGTATTTAGAATTTAGAATTTTTATAGTAGAGTATAAGGAGAATATGTGACACTGAGCAGTCTTCTGACTGTTCACGTTTACATAATTTTATCTTCTGGATCTAGAAATACAGTTTGAACTAAAACCCTTATTTAAGACAAATAGATTTGCTGTAAGTTAATTTTGCTGTAGCTAATTGTGGAATACAGTGGTATTTATGACATGCATAATAGTTTTCTGTTTTTGTTTTAATTGACTGTCACCCTGCAAACATTTTTTTTAATTATAAATTGATTTAAAAGAGCGCAGAACAAACTGGGAAATTGTTAATGGGTGATAATTATTACATTTGCACACCGATTGGGCAAGAAATTCAGTATGAAGAAGTAGTAAAAAGTAGTAAGAAGTTTGCGGTTTGAAGAGTATGAAGTATATGATTAGATGCAGTGTCATGGGTATTTTGTGATAGTGAGAACGCAGTATATTTTTCATTTACTTCTTGTGAAGGTATGCAGTAGATGTGCTTAACATTTACGTAGGAGTACAGTAATTAAAGATAATATTATGCTTAAATAATTGTTTAAATCAAAATGTCTTTAGGGGAAACAACATAATAATTAAAAATGATCATAAAGTGAAAGTAAAACCAAAAAATGTATTTAAAATAGCAGGCAAACAAACAAATAAAGGTTCCAGATTCAAGTAATTGATATAATTTTTTTTTTTATGCTCAGAGACCACAGAGAATTCTCTAAACCAAATTTCTAACTGAACTCTTTACTCATACACAACACAGACATCCTATCCCAAAGGGTACTTTATCACAACTGATGGGTGCAATGTTTTACATTAAGGCTATCAGACATATATAAAGAATTAATTAACATGATCCAGCTATGTATGTCAGCATTAACAGACTGTAAGTAATTGGACCATGAACGGCAACTAACACTTTTCTTCTTTTTAATAATAAATTAAATAAGCAAAATAATCAACAGATGCATAAATAATTATTTAGCTTCAGCAGTTAACAATATTAAGCTTACAATGACCTATTTGATGCAAAACATAAATCAACATTTTTTAAAATTAAGACAACAATTAAGATTAGTAACATGCAGATAATTATTTGTGTTGCTAATATATTGACTTATTAAATAATAACAGTTAAGGTCTTTGTATACCTCTCTGCAAAGTGGTACCACGATCAGCGACATTACTGTATACAATATTGAGTACATAACATTTAACTATAATGATTTTGTATCAGAAACTAGCTGTCATTATTTTTACTTTATTAAGAAAAAAAGGAAAGTAAAAAACAAATAAGAATTGTTAAGTGAGAAAATCTCCTAAGTGATTGTAATGAATATAGAACTAAGGACTCAGCAGATGTGAGCACTAAATTAGTAAAACATTTACCATAGAGCTGGTTACAACTAGTTTGAAAATGCATGCACAGATAAAACGCCATCCACACCTGCAATGTAAGAAGACATACAAAGTATTATTTCATGAAGGTTATTGCCCTTGGTTATTTTAAACATTTTAGTGACTCATGAGATTACAGTACAGAATGTACTATTGCATATGCAACTGAACTTGAGCTGAGCAAAGAAATTTTCCAAATGTGGAGGCTGAACATTCACATTTTGAACTGTATCCGTTAAACTCTGAAAAAAGAAGAAAAAAAATCAGTGTAGAATGTATTTACCTCCAGACAAAAAACATGATACAACAGTAAAATTTAATATTACATCTTATGTAAGCAACAGGTTTAGATACAGAATATGAGAACATTAAAAAGGTATATATAGGCATAAATCAATGCATAAAATCATTCTAAAACAGGTCAAGAGCTTTAGTTAATGTTTACATCAAAGATCAGAATGGGGAAAAGGTTTGTTGTCTGTTTCATTAAACAAGTGACTTTAACTTTGGCATGGTTGTTGATGACAAATAGGCTGGTTTAAGTATTTTAGAAACTGCTGATCTCCTGTGATTTTTATACAAAGCAGTTTCCAACATTTCCACAGAATGGTGTCAAAAACAGAGTGAGCTACAGTTCTGTTGGTGGAAAGGCCTTGTAGAGGCTATGGAAATAGAGGAAAATTGATAGATTAGCTTAAGCTGCCAAGCGAGATATAGTCACTCACTCTTTACATATGCAGTAAACAGAAAATCTCTGCATATCCAAGGATGACTTAAGAATAATAGCCTAAAAAAGTAAAAGATTACACCTGGTTCAATTCATTTCAACCATGAACAGGAACCTGAGGCTCTCTTGGACACAGACTCAACCAAACTGGACAGCTGAAAAAAAAAAATGAAATCCTGGGAAAAGAAAAGATAGACACCCTATCTATTTACATACATAGAGTGTTTTTGTTTTTTGCACCATTCTGTGTAAGTTCTAGAGACGTGTGTTCTGTGTGTACAAATGATCAGCAGTATCTCATATACTCAAACCAGCTCATCTGGTACCAACAACTGCATCATATTACGTGCTTTGTTAAAGTCACAGAGATCACATTTTCACATTTCTGATGTTTGATATAAAGATTATGTGAAGCTCTTGGCTTGTCCCTTCATGATTTTATGCATTATGCAGCTGCCACGTGATTGGCTAATTGAATGATTGCACAAATAGTACACAAACATGTATAGAGGTGTTCCTGTTATAGTATATTACCATACAGTATAGAGGAGTGATTCTAAAATTAGACAATGAAAGAATGAGATTGTAATGTGTAGTGTCTTGCCTTGTGTAGTAACATGTAGAGTGATGCCTTCCTATTAATAGTAATTATTATTTTATAATTAATATGTTATTATTACTAAGTAACACAATTTTTTGTGGCACAATGTCTTTAAGAAAATGAAAAATAGAATATGCTGGGCATTAGGCCTATAACTATGTGCTCTTTGCGCCTGGTTCTTCTTTCTCTCTTTCTTGCTTTCTTCTGTGTTTACCCTGCTCTCTCTTTCCTGTTCTCTCTCTCTTTGTGCTGTCAACCAAAAGTAAACCACTAAATACTGTGCTGATCTAGTATATATTTATATATACACTCTACATATATTTAGCCAGACCTAGCCTGTTTACGAGACATTCTTGTCCCTTGACAGAACGCTAACTTGACTAGCCAGTCACTTTCATCTTAAAAGCTAGATTTTCCCATAAGGTGAGATTTGTTCTTATAACCAGAGCTTTGCTTGACGCCTGGGTACATGTTTCTTCCGGCTTTGTGTGTGGCGCTTAATTTCTTATTAATATTTGAGCACCTCTAAGAAGGGTATAAAACCTATGCACTATAAAGAACATCACTTTTCTAATTCAGATTCAACAAAATGGCAGTGTAAACCATTTGCTTTTTCTGTCTCTACAGGCATCTCCAACAACAGAATATCTATCAGTCTCAATCAGAAGGGAGATAATATAAACGTCACCTGTGCTCTATCTGGGAATGAGCGTCTAACTCAAGTCAACTGGGAGATGGTGCAAGGTTCTAATCACACCAAACTGGGAATCTTTCATCCTAGTCAAGGCATTTACATCTCCCCTGAGCACTCTGGCAAAGTAAAGATTGAGGGGCAACAAGGCCCTCTGGCATCCTCAAGCCTGTCTTTGCAAAAAGAAGCACTCAATGAGAGTGAACTAATCTGCTGTCAGTTCATTACCTTTCCATCAGGCAGTCTAAAGGAATGTGCTGACAACAGTGATGCAGTGCTAAAAAGTATTTACACTGAACTTAATTAAAATATAGGAAAATTCTGCAGTCTTTAAAATGCCATTCTTAACAAATATATTTACAACTTGAAATGTGCATGTGTTTGTGTCTACCCCACAACTTTTTAGGTGTGCTCATATCTCCAGCTGAACCCCATGCAGGAGGACTAAAGCAGAGTTTATTTGGACAATTTGGAGCTTTGACAGTTGGATGCATACTTTCTCTCTTATTTCTGACCATTCTTATCTATATTTGTCAGAAATGCATCTGTAGGAGGTATAACTAAAATTTATCAATGATGTATAACTGTAATGACCTTGGTCAAACCTACACCTATCTTATAAAATTCTAAGACATACGATATTTAAATTCTAAAATACTAATACCATATTATACTGTGGTAATGTCTTAGGCACCTTTTAAAAGTGTCGTGTGTGTGTGTGTGTGTGTGTGTGTGTGTGTGTGTGTGTGTGCGTGTGGGAGTGTGTATATCCTCTATATAACTATGGCAACATTTACTTCTCAGAACACAAGTGCTTGAGATACAGCATGTGTATACAGGCCCATCAGCATTTGCAGAGGTAAGACTTAAGCTCATTTACAGATAAAATTCAACCAACATTGCCTTCCCTGGATTACAAATTTTATTCTAACTGTATTTAATACTTTCGAAGAAATCATTACCTGTGTTATGCTTTGCTTCTTTACTGACCTTTAATGTAAGGACTTGCACTAGTGGTTCTCTGTTTCCTGTTTTCTTTTTTTGTGGCACAGACACTGTGGTTGAGATTTATTGGCCACTGCCTAGCTCAGCATGTTCACAGAGAGATAGACATCACAAACATTTTCCATTAAGTAAGGGAAAAGGCCCATATGCAAAGAATGTAATTAAACAGTACTCTTCTTTAGGTTTATAGTGTTGCGTGGTTTAAGTGTTAGATAGCTAAAAATTGATACAGAGAGCAGGTTTTTTTTCTTCTTCTGGGGAAATCTACATTATTTGTAATTTAGAATCAAAAAATTTTTTAATTGCTGACTACTGCAATACAGAACATCACTATGGGCACAATAAAACATACAAAGAACTCATTTTTTAAAATCTTTTTTTCTTAGATGTACACAGAGGAGACATGTGAACTACATCACTCCCCCTCCCCCTCTGGCTTTGACCCTTCAAAATTATATGCAAAGATTAAAGAGGATTTATATTATGGACGTCTATGGAAGGCCTACCAAGGTAGAGCACGAGTATCGACACAAGGTGGCCTGACTGGTTCAAGACAAATTTACTACCTTTTAGGTGAGAATCCCTTACCACAAAAGGATCAGGAACCCAGCCCGGAAATCCCAGATGAAATAACAAGGTCATCATCAGACAATAGCATCTGAATCTACTATCACCAGCTAGCCAATAAAAGCTATGACTTGCACAACTAAAAAAATGTATTGTATTTAATTGCATGTAATTGTATTACAGTAGTGCTGCTTCAAAAGATTTCAATTAATTATGAGGTAGCCAGAGTCATAGAAATGACAAAATGCTGAGTCATTTTCAAATAAAATATAACTACTCTACAGTGCAAAAACAGCATTTTTTAATTTCTGTCAGTTTAAATAATTTTTCTTTTTGAAAATCTGTTTTTATTGGTGACAAAGTGTCTGTGTGGGTGGAAGTCACTTCTAAAACATGCCCTAGTGTGGCCCATGTTACAGACTTACTGTATGTTCCAAGTATACAAACGTTTGTAGGTGGCACGGTGGCTTAGTGGTTAGTCTGTTGCCTTGCACCTCCAGGGTCCGGGTTTGAGTCCCGTCTCGGTGTGCATGGAATTTGCATGTTTTTCCCGTGATTGGTGGGTTTCCTCTGGGTACTCTGGTTTCTTCCCACAGTCCAAAAACATGCAGAATAGGCATTCTCAAATTGCCCGTAGTGTGTGTGCACCCTATCCAGGGTGTACCACCCCTTTTGCCCTTAGTCTCCTGGTATAGGGACCTGGGATTTCCCTGCAACCCTGTATACAGGATAAAGCATACCGATGATGATGGAGTGAGTGTGATTGAGTGAGTGAGTAAAATTTTGTTTAGATCAGGCAACCGTATATGTACACAAAATATTTTATATGAAACACCTAGATACCTTATCGTGTGCATGTACATGTACTGGATTTGCACAAATACTGCTAACTTATAGCCATCCTGCTTCTAACCACTTATCCATCATATTTAAATAGCAATTTTACAATCAAACCTTGAGATTGACTTAAAAATAAAAAAAAATCTACTTACTGCAATTTATCACTTCTTTCTTAGTGAGAGTATTTTTATGTTTCCCCACCACCCTTTTTCCATAAACAATGTATGGACTCATGGACTCAAAAGCATACCATTTGGTCCAACATTAGGGAGATCCCCACCTGTATAGGGGGTGTCCAAACATTTTTTTTTTTTTTTAAATACGCTGTGCCCCATTAATTTTAAGAGCAAGAGACTTACCAAAACAACATTTTTTACTTGTCCCATCTGGTGCAGTTAAATATCATAAATAGATATAAATTTGTATAAAAGCAATCAGGTTACCATTATCGAGGCTATTTACTGGCAGCAGTATTTATTGAAAATAGTGCAATTTATGTCACATTGTAACTTTGTTGAAAATGTTAGTGCTTGCATGTGCGTTAAAAAACATTTTTTATGGAAGATTTATCCATTTATATTGCATGGAAACTAGCAATTTACTATATTTGTGTTCATTATATCTGTATGTTGTATGCCTTTATGTTGAATCACCAATTAAGATTATTCAGTTCATATTATTATTTGATAACTATGAGAAGTATACCTCATGTGCTTAAATACAATGATTATTTTTTATATACAGTATACTATTATATATAAAATAATATAACAAAATTCTTATTTATATAATTTCAAATAAGTATTTTGTAATTTAATTCTAATTTATATCATAAAGAAATAATAAATTTCTTGGTATCTCAAATGTATGGGTAGTGACTTAAATATGTGAAAAGCAGTAAATATATTGAAATTATGGTGGTTTGGTCATGTTCATATTTATGATGGTTTATGGCACAAATTTTATCTGTATGCCCCAAGTAGCAAAATAGATATGTCTTAAGATATGTATTTTTATTTTCAATTGTCCTTCGAAATGCTGTTATTTTCAGTGGTTGTTCAAAATTAAATGATATTTACTGTTGAGTTAGTTGGGGATATAGGGATATACAGTATATATCAGTATCTGTTTAATTATCAATGCATGTAAATGCATATTATATCACCACTCTAACACTCTATGCACAATGCTTGTTTGAATATACGCTTTTGCATGGAACTGAAATGATTTAGATGTTGCATGTCACTCTCATTTTGTCATTTACCACTTTTCCATTACAGCTCTGTGACATGCATGTACATAGAAAAAAAATGTCCCTTATTGGTGTAAATCTAAGTTTAAAGCCTGAGCATTCTTAATGTTGAAACGACCTTCAGTTGGCCTCCAGTACTAATATGCTAATACAGTATGTAACTGAGTAAATGCACACTGTTTTGAGGGTTTGCCTGCTTTGACACACCTGGACAAACTCCACAGAAAAGCACGTACACAACCAAGCCTATGGTTGTAGTTGTCTTAAACAATCTTATGAGATTGTCATAACAAGCAAACTTTGTCCTGTAGTCATGGAAATTGTCCTGAAATGTTAATCTGTCACATGCAGTACCAGAGTATGTCTATGCAGTGGATAGTACTGAAAGGCTGACAGTACAGAATCCATTAACACCCTAACTCAAACATTTATATGATAGTTCTGTGCAATGTTAATTCCCTGATGTATATAATCTGTATATGGCAAATATTGACATGGATATTGCTTAAGATGGTGTTTTCAGGTATCCTGAAAAATTCAAGGGTTTGTATTGTGTAGTTGTTCTGTTGAGTTACACAATACCCTCTTCCCCTAAAACAGCTGTTTTTAGTGCTGTGTCTATTTTAACTTACTTTATCTATAAGTATACTTTTAAAATCATCCTGGTGCTGGTTGTTTACTTATTTTTTTGTAATATGAACTTTAAAAAAATTGCAATACATGCAATAAAACAACAAAAAAAAAAACATGATTTATGTCAAAGGTTGCCTATATCAATCAGTTGCTGATGGGTTAAAGTCCATTTAGGAACCACTGCTGTGAGCTTTTGGTAATCTACGAGACATCATGTTGAGGTAAGAAAAAAATAAAGTATGTAAGTAAATTATAATATATTTATGTTTATCAATATAGATATATATAATATACTTATGTTTATGAAAAAAGCACTATCACTGTACAATACTTCTAATGACATTTCATCTGGCAATAATGAATTCTATTACAGCTGTGTATCAATACATGTTGTTTATGACACGTGTTTATTATTAAAGAGGCTTTGAATAACCTATAGTATTGTTTTATAACAAAGGTTCAGGCTGCTTTTTTGTCACAGGTGTGGCTTCTCCTGGATTACTCAAAATTCGGGGGGTTGCTTACTGTTGACATTAATAGTAATTGGTGCCATGTGTTATGAAACATGTACTTGTTCAATAACTCAATAAATAGTTCATTCACACACAAAAAAAGACATCTTATTGTGGTCAGTCTTAGAATTGTAAAATTGAAAATTGTGAGTGGCCCTAGGTTACCTGCATGCAACCTTATGGTATATATAACATATTTATGTAACAAAATACATTTGCTGAAGTTTGCACTTAAGATGAGTATAAACTTCTTTCCAAAATGTATGACTTTTACTACAATACGTACATTTAAAAGACATTTTTTTGTTGTTTGGATCAGTCCAAATTAGGTTTTCACATCTGATAACCAGGAAAGCCATATCATATCATTCATATAATTTTAATGCCATTTTCTCTGTCCTCATGCTCCAGGATTTAGAAAATTGTTTTCCTGGAAGAGACCACTTCCATCAGGATAGGAATTTTTATTAATAGATTATTGGTGATTTAGTTAAAAATAAATCACTGATGTGAAATGGCATTGAAGTGTATCCAAACCATGAATTAAAAACCAAAAAATGTCTGTTTAAATACTGTTTAAATTGCTTTGATTATATATCTGTTTCATGGGTCAAAGTGCATGTCTGTAACACTGAGAAACAGTCTTATATAGCTTCAACAATTTTCTGTTTATCCTCAGAGAAGCCATGGAGGCACAGTTTGTAGAAGAGAGTGATGGTCTAACATTCTGGCTAGCTAGACCCCAAGACTATGATGAGGTGATGGCCATATCACAGGAAATCTACGAGGGCAATGATTACCTTCCACATCGCTACCAGACCTGGATGACTGAGCGTGACAGAATAGTCATAATTGCCAGGAGGAATGGGAAGCTGGTGAGTAAAAATAGTATGAAAAACTGGAATAATCAACCAGTTTCTGAGGAGAAATTGTGAAATTCACTTAACTCTTCATACTACAGTTATCACGTCAATCACTTATGACCTGTAGGTGGCACTGGACTCTGCACTGGTGGTTGATGGAGGGAAAACAGTGGTGTTGGAAGGATTAAGGGTGTGTATTAGTGAAAGAGGACGTGGAGTGGCTGGAGTTATTCAGAGAGTGACTGATCGCTACATTAAGCAGGTTTACCCAAATGTAACAGCTAAAAGACTGACAAGACGTGACAACCCAGGACCTGAAAAACTCTCTAAGTTTATTTTTCTGGCTTGCCGGGTAAACTATTCCTTTTAAAGTCCATGTTTTAATAAAGTAATTATTAATAATAAATATATTACGTCACAAATGCTGATAATTTTTTCCCATACTGTACTTTCTCTCTCTCTCTCTCTCTCTCTCTCTCTCTCAGGCTGTTTTGTCTTTGTGTGTAGAGGCTGAGAGCTTTAAAAGATTCATCTCAGGCCTCAAAACAAAGCTAGAATGCCCACAGGAGTCAGATTGGCACAGCAACAACAACCACAAACTATTTGTTCTGAAGGACAGCCAAAAACTTAAGACACTACTCCTGGACCCTGATCTTTCCTCAAGACTTCAGCTTCCAGGAGGTGCCATTATCCAAGACTGGCAGCCTTTGAGACCAATGGAAAGCAACTTGGAAATTCTAGAGAGGCGAAACCTAACTTGGGTGGTTGACTGCGTCAAACAACCTATATTTATGAGCTTTCACACTCCACCCTATTCTATTCCATTTAATGGAGGGTCTTTGCGTTTGAACATAGATGTGTTTGGGACAGATGTAACCATAGCAAAGAAGGCACTCATAACACATTTTGAGCAGGTAATTGAGGAGATTCATGGCACTGTTTTGGTTCATGTTTACATGCCTCAAAACTTCTGGGAAGCCATGAAACAATTTTGTGATGGAGATAATGGTGTCAAACATATAAATGGCTACTGGGAGCAAATGTTTCTGGAGGAAAAGCTTTCATAATAAGAAGGAGTGAAATATCAGTGGTACCAAAGATGCCAGCACTCAGAAGAGATTGTATCGAGTATCAATGTTTTTAGTCAATTTATTTCAGAAATTTTATTAATTAAATTTGTTGCTTTTATTGAACAATGCTCTTTATTGTAGTTATTTAAATAAATTTATATAAAATACAAATCAAAAGATTTTTATTCACTGGATTTGTGTGTTCACCCATGGTTGGCTTATACATCCCCACCACTGGACCACCAACCACAGTAATGCTGGTCCGTTAATACAGTATATCTCACCTTATCTATTCACACAATAGTTCTGCGCACATGCGTGCACACATGAATATTGAAATAGATGTGGTGTACTGTTTATTCTTGGGGATGCTGAAAAAATGTTATGATTTTTTAATAGTTTGCTAGTTCGCATAGTCTCACATTTGGTGGTAATATATACCTACTAATCATGTATGTAAATTAATTCAATTTATTTGTGCAAATAAATAACTTTTAATCATTAAAGAGTAATTTTTGGTTCCATTTATTTACTTTTCAATGCATAATTTATTTACTTCATTATGCAAGGCAAATTTACATTTTACTTGTTGCAACCAAAATAATAACAATAATGGCAATTTCCACGTTGTGTGCATGGAATTTGCATGTTCTCCCTGTGCTTGGTAGGTGTCTGCCGGGTTCTCTGGTTTTCTAAGACAAATCCCAAGACATGCAGATTAGGCTAATTGCCGTTCCCATTGGATTCATTGGAAATGAATGAGTAAGACTAATATTAGTGTATAAAATAAAGTTCAAGCTTATTTCTACACTTCTCTCCCACACCTAAACATGCAGGTGTCTTTAAGCAGACACAAAGACACAAAGATGCATGCATACAACTTTCTTGCTGCTCTGGTATATAAAGCTTTTTGAGGCGTTACTCACAGTTCAGTCTTTGGCAGCACAATATACTGCACATTTGCATACTGCATACTGCACTAGAATTATATTTGACAATGACAGTGATGAGGAGGAGAGAAGCCAGATTGACAGTGAGGAGGATTTAGAGGAGGAAGAGTTAGAGGTTGAGGATAACACAGCGTATAACACAGCGTCTAAAGATTCTGACACTGATGAGGAAGAAGACTTACTGTAGCTAAAGCTGTGGCCTCCTTTCGGTCAAAAAATGGAACCAAACCCTAATCCTAACCCAATATCCTGTTTCCCGAGTGGATGACATCAAGTCCTGTTGAGAGAAGGGTGAAGGGTTTATGGAAACTCCTGGAAAGAGGTAGACCGGTGAATATTGAAGCCTGCGTGGATGTGTTGATTTTGTTTGGTGTCTACAGATCCTGCAACGAATCTGCATCCAGTTTATGGGAGGCGGACACTGGTCAGACAATTTTTTGTGTGTTTCGTGTGATGTGAAACACGTTATGCCTGGAATATGTAAGTGTACACAGGCAAACCGGCTGATGGTGAGAAAATCAGGGGAAGTGCGGGTGTCCTAGAAATGACAGCAGGGCTACTTTAAAATTGTAAATATGTTCAGTGTATGGGTCAAGCTTTATATTTGTAATATAGTTAAGTTTTCCCTGTGTACATTTGGGATTTTGTTTTCAATAAATAAATCATACCGGTCAGTTTTGACCGGGAACACAAAGTTATATGTTTGTGCCACAGTTTAAAAAAATTAACTTGTTTCAAAAAAGTGACTTTGGTAAAGATTTCAGTGAAAGACTGTGATAAATAAGAAAATTGGTTTCATCTTGGTATTTGTTATAGTTATGTTTTTCTCCTAAAAAAAACAGTGGTATGAGCTCAGGTAAATGCGGCCTGCAGGACCTACACAGCAAATACAAGTTCATGTAATGTTCACAAGAGCTGAAGTTGATAAAAAGATCTAATACTACATTATATGATAATATATGTATTATAGAGTTTTATAGTGTCCTTGGTTAGTATTATTGTAAATTTATAATGAAACAAAATGCTCTGGTCAGAAGTGACCGGGAACATTATGAGTGTGAGCCACAAATAAACACAACATGAGGGTTAAAAATGTGTATTTGTATAAAATTACGTCTGTAACCCCAGACTGCTAATTGTAAACCTTAGTTATAGCTAAGATGTCTGGCTGTTGTCCATCTGTTTGCTTACTCTTCTTGTTTGACCGCTCTAATGCAGATTATTATCCAGAGGATTGCTCATCATTTTTATGATATCTATTAAGGCCACATATTTTACCCAATCCCATGCTTAGTTGAGCTTTACATGTGCATTTAATTTAACATTACTTTTTTTTTTAACATAGAAATTATCCATAAAAAAATAATTTCTGGCTAGCTTTAATGTGTCTTTGATGATTTTTTTGGTGTCTTTGGAGCTATTCCAGAGTTTTATAGTGTCCTTGGGTAGTTTATTTCACAGATCATAGTTCAGTTCTGTTATGTTTACCTTCTGTTTTGTATTCTTGTCTCTGTTCTGTTAATTAGTGCACACCTGATTTAGGTTTGGCTTAATTATTAATAGTATTATCATTAGCATTAAACTCAAAGTAGTTTATCTTTAGTGTTCCAGCCTCAAGTCTTCTTTGTTTGCCACAGTGTCAGCATCTGCATACTGTGTGCTTCCTAATACCTTGCACATTTGTATTTATCACACTTTGTTATTTATATATATAACAAAATGTGTGATAATAAATATACATGTTCTTTTCATCCACTAGCTCCATTTTCTCCTAGAACGCTGGAAATATATGACAGATTATTTTATGTTAAATTAACTTTAACTGTTTATATAGAATTCCTGCCTCACCTCCAGTGCTAAAATTAAGTTCTAGACCCAGTGTAATTCAAGGATTAATAAATAGGTAATTATTTATTACTTAATTAAATCAATATTTAATTAAAAAATATTTATTGTATTAAATAGGTTACTGCAAGTGTGTGAGTAAGCCAGAATAATTACATTCTGGTTGCCTGTAGGTGGTGCTGAACTCAGCACTGGTGAATGATGGAGGCCAAACAGTGGTGTTGCTGGGATTAAGGGTGTCTTCTAGTTGTGGCGGTGTGGTGAGGTGTCTTTCGCTGGGTCGGGAAATAGAATTCCCCTGAACCAACCTTAACAACCAAGTTGCCGATTACGCCACCCAGCATTGGTTACCCGGGAAAAGTGCAGGACACAGGTTCGAATCTCTCATTAAGAACACAGGGACATGGATGCAAAAATAGACATAAATCTTTATTTGTACAGGGAAATTTCCCGAGCAAACAATATCAATATAATTTTAAATCGAGCACTAAAACATCCCAGGCAAAGAGAAACAAAGAAAAGAAGTTGGAGCTGGGAACTTAACCATAGAGAGGCAGGCTAGGTACGGGACTATACTTCTGCCCGGTAATAAATAATCACACTAGTGAAAATGTGGTACCACTCCACACTTTGTAAACATAAGCACGCCACTCTAAGCAGCTAGCCTGCCTTCTCCCCATTCCCAGCTCCTAAAAAGAAAACAAGCAAATAAACAAAATTATTAATTACAAAAATAGTATTTAGAGGAAAAAAACAAGGAAAATGTAGCTGCAGAGCAACCTCCAAACTTGGAGGACAAGGAACTAAATCAGCCAGAAAAGTTTATTAGAACACTGGCCACCAACACCAAGCAAAGCAGCACAAACGAAAGAAACAAAATGTATAAATAAGGCAGCCCAAGGCAGCAGCACAAGCAAAGAGCTGCTGGAATAGGCAAGGCAGCAAAAGAAACAAAGGAAGAGAAAAACTAAAATAACCGTCATAAGGACAAAATGAAAGTAAAAAACAAAAACAGTAAAACATACGGCACATAATTTTAAACACATAAACGGTAAATTTCACCTACCACGCGATGCAGACCACATCTATCTGGCAGCCAATCCTTCAACAGATCAAAATAGGAAAGGTACACAGGTCACATCATACACCTAATGAGCTTAACCACTGCTATTCGAAAAAAACATACTGACATACCAACTAAACGGTAGCATTCGTCTCCCGTGATACACGAGCACGAAGCGTGCAGCTCTCTAAAGAGGGCAAGTATATACGGACGCCAATGAGCTGCTCATCCGTTCCCTCGGATCCAATAAAGATCCTAAACTTGCCGGCTTCCCAAAGAAGATCACGATTAATGAAATAATGACGTTTAGGTGTACAAGTAACCAAAGTACAGCACACCAAACCTCTCGCACACAGCAAGAAACTTCCGGAGGCGCAACCTGGGGTGAATTAGCGCCACACCTTCTCACAGCGCCCTTTTAAACTCTCCTAAATTACAACCAGTGATTATCAGGTGAAAAACCCGAAACTCTGGAGGGAAGTGCAAAACTCCCTCTCACCACATAGTCAAAGAGAGTTAGCCAGAGACCCAAGTGTAACAACCAAATGAGATACAAGAAAAGGCAATCCAGGACATCAAAAACTCCCCAAGTTTATTTTACTGGCTTGCCGGGTGGATTATACCATCTTTTACAAAATTAATCAATACAGTTGTGGTTCATGTTTAAGTGCCTCAAAACTTTTGGGAAGCCAGGTGAGGGGGATGAACAACCACTGGAACACTGGAAGCAACTGTTTCTGGAAATTGAGATGTAATTGAAAACAATGGTTAAACAAAGATAAGTAGAAGTAGTACAAAAGCTGTTAGAAGAGGGAGAATAAAATATTAATGGTTCAGGCATTATATTTGATTTTCTTGAAAAATAAAATGCTATCATATTCCTTTGCATAATATTAAAAATAAAAATGTAAAGATTTGCATGTAAATGTACACGTTAGGTTTATTTAAAAAATATTGTTTTGTTGTAGTTTGCATAGTCTCACAGTTGGTGGCAATATATAACTACTAATCAAAAACAAACATTGGTGATTACATTTATTAGAATTTTCTAAACTTATATTAGCAAATAATGATTTTGTATCGGAAAAGAGTAATTGCCTGGTGCCAGTTTTTACTTTTAACTGCTTACTTAATCTGTTCACATTCACATTCTACCTGTTAGTAAAAAAAAAAAAAAAAAAGATATTCAACACTCTTTAAGTCACATATTTTGCACATTTATATATTTAATCAAGGATTAACTGATGTAAAAAAAAAAAAACATGTTTGAAAGTCATAATATATCCCATCAACTGACACTTTAGTGTAAAGTAAACAAGTAGATTCAAATTCCTTATCATGCAGAGCACTGTGGTGGTTTTCTTCGGACCTTTGGATCTTGTGGATTCTTTCTGCATGCTCATTTCTCTGTCCAGTACAGTACCATGACCTTGGAGTAATGCATACTCTTGCCTTTACAACCATATGCAGCATAAGCTCTTGTCTGCCATCATCTTATTCCTGAACACTGGCATTCACAAAGTGAAACAGCAGACAGGAGGGTTTTTGCAAAGCTGTATTAGTATTTCAACATTAAACTAGAGCAATAAAATGGTTTTGTAGCAGATCAGGGTGTGATCATGTCCACAACATCATTTCACAAAAATGCTTAGTGCTTTCTGCAACTGAATATTTCCAGACAGTGATGGTCATGTTTTCCTCTGCAACTGGTTAGTCTAGCAAGTTTTTTTTTTTTAACTTGTCCCATTATACATACATATTAACAATATGTCCCATTATGAATCCAAGAACTAGAAGTGGCATGTGCAGTGCACTGCAGGTACTCTTTGATGTGGCCAGTTCTCAAACACAAACACAATTGATTGGTAACCATACTCCAGAAAAATACATATTTCCACATTCCACATTCCACATGCAGTTGCCATGGAACACAAGTAGTTCCTTTACTTTGGCATCTGTGGAATATTCTACTAGCTTAAGGACCTTCCCTTTGGGTTGATATTCCATTTGTGTTGACTCTTGTCACAGTCACAACAGCAGACAAAACTGTTGAGTGGAAAGAGTGGAAAAATCACTCCTTGCCTTGAGAGCCTTCTTGATGATTACAGAGTCCATCTTAATTAGAGAAATCGTATGCATTCACTTAACATGTGTGCTGGGATAATGGTGCAATTGGGAAGGTGGCATCTCTGACTGTTTTACCACTGGCAGAAAGCTCAGTGGCTTTCAGTTACATCATATTGGCATTTGAAAAGATGCCTGAGCTGTACCTAACCTATTTTTTTCTTCTTGACACACACCTTGAATGGGGAAAATCCTGGTGTTTGATTTAATGTTTTTAGAACAGATGCGTGGCCTACACTTTGTTTTTCCTGCAAAGAGTGAGCTTGTAAGAAGAGGAGAAAAAATGAACATGGGCTCATATCAGATTTACCCAACATGAAAGCTGTGTTGATAGTATAGGGGTCAAACATAATAGTAGGCCTGACAACAACACAATTCTATTTTATGTCAACCACCAAAGATGAACATAAACAGAAGCAAGGTCTACTGTCTTGCAGCAGTTTTGGACCAGGGAGCTCACAATGAGTAATTAGGTTGTTTGTTGGTTGAACTGGTCATTAATGTAGTGACAGTAATTAAAATGTAATATGAATACATAATAATAATGTATTATAAAGAATAAAATATATATTGCATTGTAAATCACATGTAAGTTCTAAATAATAGCTTGTATATATTTAAAACAGACCAATAAATGCCTTTAATCTCAAATCAATCAATAATTGTACCATTTAAAACACAATTGTATGTCTGTGGTCGTTTTGACATTAGGGCCCCTGTGTATATCAATTCCTGAAAACACATAACCCCAAAGTCTGTTTTTTGTGTTGTTTTTTTATGAGTGAGAACACAATTAGACCTAATCAGAAATATCAATAATATTACGCATAATACGAAAGTAACCTTCCTTGTTATCTTGTTTTCTTGTGTTTAATGGCGACTCACAAACCAAGCATACTGCCACTTGCTGTATCAGAGAGTGTAAATATTCAAGTGCACCCAAGAATGTAAAACAATGCGAACGCTGGCCTGATATTTCCTTGGTCATTCAGATTCCAGGTGGTGCCGTCATCCAAAACTGGTAGCATTTGAGAGAATTCAAAGCCAGCTGGAGAGGCAAAATCTAATTTTTACTTGATTAAAAGTTTAACTGTTTTAACAATAAACTAACGTTTATGAACATTCACTCATCACTCCATCATGTTCCATTTAATGGAGGATCTCCGATGCTAAACATGATGTAAGGCACTTATGACACATTCAGAGCAGGGAATTGAGGAGATTTGGGGTACTGCTGTGGTTTATGTTTACGTGTCTTTTGGGAAGCGTCCGGGAAAGTTTTGTGAAAAGATGAAGACGGAAATTAATGTGTGGATTACTGGGAGCAGCTGTGTCTGGTAAAGGAAATGCCATGATTAATTAAGATAGTGAGAGAAAGAGAATAAGAGATATGAGAGTAGAAAATGCAGTTTATTGATTAGTGGACACTTATTTTTATTCACTTTAATTTCCCTAGTATTTGAATTCACATAATAACATTGTTTTTGGAGCATACATTTAAAGAGAGCACACATTTGTATTTGTCAGCTTAAACATTCTGTATAAATATCCTACTATAATTATGCAGTACTGACTTTCAACATATTATTAATAAGTAGAATCACATTATGCTAATTGCTATGCTAATTACATTAATTATAGCAATAGAAAATAGAAAGTCTTTTGCCCATTTTTGTCATGCACTAGTGCTACATTCCTTTTAAAATATGTTGTAAATTTGAGACATAATAGATTGGCCGATGTTCAATTTACTTTTATTTAACAAAAAAATAATCCATACAAATATCAGGGCACAAGTCATGTGCACACTGAGATTCTGCTTCAGCACGTATTTTAAAATACCTGATTTGATTATAAAATTTGATTATAAAACTTAAGTTTACTGAAATTAACACCTACGCACCACATTAGCTAGGAAATGTGGATATAAAGTCAACTGGAAAGAGCTGAGAATGACAAATTTACAATCAACTAATAAAGGTTTAAATCATTTGACATTTTATAATCAAATTTGAGTGTGATTGACAGTTTTACTGATGAAATCCTAATGTCCATGCACAGTCCTAATGTCCATGCACATTCCTGATAAACATCAGCAGGGTATGAGCTCTTTTGTGCAAAGACACACATGGCAAAAGACTGTAAGACTGTAACATATCAATAGCTGATTGAGAGGCCTAATTATCATTCATTTTTATCATTTTCAAATATACTTATGAGTATATATTGTATATACTGTATTACCCGCTAATGTTATAGGTTTGGATGTCAGCTAAGTAAACTTTAAAACTCATTAAAAGCTTTAAAACTGAAAGTAAGCTTTAAGACTGATAACATTTTAGGATTAAATATTTGTGATGAACAAATTTATCACAGAAAAATGTTGATTGCCATCCATTGTGCATTCCTGCCTCACCTCCCGTGTCCCCAGGATAAGCTTCAGACCTAGCACAACTCTGATAAGGATAAACATGTTACTGCGAGCAAGCGAGTGTGTGACTGAATAAATGAGTAAGGGTAAAAAAAAAAGTTAAAGTGCTTTTCTGCTACACAAAGAAATAGTTTCATATGGCTTCAAATGTTCACAGGCAGCAGAATCTTCTCAGTTCCTGGTTGTCCTTGGGAAAACTCAGTTTAGACAGGGAAGGAATTGATCATTCTGACTAGCCAGACCACAAGCTTATGATGAGGTATTGGCCATATGACAGGACAATTACCAGGGTGAGGAAAGGTACTAAAATGAACATGGTGTCATATCAGTTTTTCCCAACATAAAAGCTATGTTGATAGTGATGCAAAATTTCAGAAATCTGTGCAGGGGAGTTCACAAGAATTTGTTGATTTTGGCACACAAACTGGTCCTAAATTGGTATTGCAGAATCAATAATTATCATGTACTATCACGTTATGAGTTTTACTGCTCAATTCAAACAATAGGCACAACATTATGAAAGAAGCTTTTCAGGTCTAAGAAAACTAACTTATCATGCCATCATTTCAGTTTATCCCAAGAGTGCTCAGTGGGTTTGAGTCTGGGCACTGTGCAGGACAGTTAATTCATGAGTGAGTGAGTGAGTGAGTGAGTGAAAAAAGGATTTCAGGTGTTTATCTGCAACACTAAGAAATAGTTTCATATGACTTAAAAAGGTTAATTTTGGTCAACCCAAACAAAAAGTGCAACAACTGTAATAACATTTAATTTTAAATCAGCCAGTACTTGTTTGCCTGTAGGTGGCACTGGACTGACACTGGTGGTTGATTGAGAGCAAACAGTGGTGTTGAGGTGATTAAGGGTGTGTCCCGAAAGAGGACGTAGAGTGGCTGGAGTTATCCTGAGAGTGATTGTCTACTACATTAAGCAGTTTTAACCAAGTGTAGGTAGTATACACTGAACAAGACCCCTCAAAAAATCTCCAAGCTTATTTTACTGGCTTGCTGGGTGAAATGAATTTTTTTTTTTTTTTTTTTTTTTTTTTTTTTCAAAATAATGTACTGTATGTATTAATATATTCTCTCTCTCTCTCTCTCTCTCTCTCTCTCTCTCTCTCTCTCTCTCTCACTATTCTGTCTTTGTGTGGGAAGGGTAAGAGTTTTAAAGGATTTGTCTCAGGCCAGAAAGCAAAGCTGGAAAGCACAGAGATGGGCACAGCAACAGCAACCACAAATTATTTCTTCTGAAGGACAGTCAACATCTTATGGTGCTACTCTTGCACCCTAATTTTTCCTAAAGACTTTAGCTTTTAGAAGGTGCCATCATCCATGACTGGGAGCCTCTGATACTATCAGAAAGTAACCTGGAAATTTTGATGAACATAGACATGCTTGGGAGTGATCTATCCACAGTGAGGAAGGCGCTGGTTAGATTAGATATCATTATGGAAACAAATAAAAAAGAACCCTACCATCCACCTTCTATTAAGAATAATCTAACTGTTCTAATACTTTCAGAGGTTACTGTACAACTGAATCCCTGATGCTCCAGTTTTCCAATTCAGATATTTTAATTTACATGAAGAAAGGAAATTAAATAAGGAAATTAAATGTTCCAAACTGGATATTTATGGTTGCATATAATTTGTAAGAGTAATATCAGTGCAAACCAATGTAATATATTTGTTAAAATATATTTGTTATCAGTATATGGTGGAAATCAAGTGCCAACATGGATAATAGAGTATGTTCTTTAAATTAAATTTACAATTTACACTGCCTAGTAAACACATTGATAGGTGTTGGTAATAATAAAAAAGCATTATTATGGGGCAGGGGTAGTTCGGTGGTCAAGGTGCTGGACTGCTGATCAGAAGGTCCCTGGTTTAGCATTAATGCCACTGGGTTGCCACTGTTGGGTCCTTGAGTAAGGTTGTTCATCCCTCAATCACTTAGATAAAAACAGGGCATTAAGCTGGCAACCTTACCCACTCAGAAATTGCCCTGAAATAAAGGATATTTTTCAATTTCCCTGATGGCTTGTGGATAGATTATTATTATTATTATTATTATTATTATTATTATTATTATTATTATTATTATAGATAGATAGATAGAAACAAAGAAAGAATTGATATATTGTAACGATATGTATGTACATGTAAACGATATGATGTATATGTAACGATTTAAAATGCAGCAATGTCATAACTGGGATAAAACTATATAATTTAGTAATTTAGATACCACTTACCTTACTTTCAGCCTATGACTATAGCATCCACTGTGCACTATGTCAAGTACAATTTCATACAAATAATTAATGACTATGCCAAAAAAGTAATGTAGTAGATTATATGCTAGTGTCTGTACAAAATGTAAAATAAATTGTAGAAATCAATACAGCATGTTTCATTTAAAAGAAATAGTTGCCTTATACCCTCTCTTTCAGCTTTCATGAATGAAATTAGATTTTTAAAATAAGGCAAAGAAACAACAGCATACACACCATAGATACATTTGCAGCTTTATCTCCATTTTTAACTTATTCCTTAGTCTGAATGGCTGTAAATAACATAGAAATCTACATTTCCACTTTTACATCAAAAGTCGGATTGTCTTCCTTTCTTGTCTCTGTAAATCTCTTGCCAAACAAAAATCATAGTAGATGAGAGAATGTCAGACCAATTATTATTCTTTCTTTCACTTCTTTGCTTTCTGGTCCTGGTACATATTGATCTAGTTATATGATGCATCTCAAAGATTGGAGAAAAGAGGAAAAGGGGGGAATTAAGAGGAGGTGTCATAGCTGCTGGTGCAGATAATCATTCTACTTATGATGATGGTGATAATGGTAATAACCCATTCTCTCTCTCAGTTTTGGTCTCTACATCACTTCCGCTATAAATTACAATCCATTTTACCATTTAGAGCACTCAACATGAGGCACTAGCATCTCATACAGCTATAACACAGCATTATTTTTTACTTCAAAGTAAGTAAGAAATGGGTAAATAGTTACTTATGTATCAGAAAGAGCATTTCTTAAGATGTAGGCTACAGTAGTTGGCTGACTTTATAGAAACATTGTGTACTGCAGAATTGACAAATATATTATGTACAATTGTGTATGACTTATTCTTGTTAGTATGGAACAGGACTTTTATTCTTCGAGCAGCATATGTTCCTTTTTCTAATTACACAATTCAACACAAAACAAAACATGCCAGTTTATAATTTTTTTAAATGAAGCAGTCCAATCTAGCTTATCTTCCTTTTTTTCAGTTTAGTGCCACACTAATTAGCTGGCAGCTAGGAGAGAGGAAGTACTTTAATTGATAAACAGGGGTACATGAGTGTACAGAAGCAACTGCCATAGCAGCTTAATCACAGGAAATAAGCCCAGGAATTGAGGGACATGAATGCTATTAAGACCAGAGCATGCTGGGTAAAGAGGGAGTCATTAGAGAAACATTAAATTAAGCTAATTCTCACTGAGGGAGGAAAAGACTAGTGTGATGGAAACAGAGATGTGGGGGAAGCAAACATATATCTATGAGTATAGTCTATGTATCTGCCATAACTTTAACAGTACATACTGTAACCTTAACCTAGCCTGTCTGGGCCGGATGCCCCAGAAACCCAATCCAACACAACTTGCAACTTGCAACACAACTATATATATTATAGTGGGTTAGATATATATTAAGTATTTTACTATTGACATTTCTGGGCCATTCTGTCAATTATATTTTTTCTATTAAAATATTTGTTCTGTCTTAAAAGTAGCTGTTGGACAGAAGAAAGAAGAGAAGCACAGTTCCAAATCAGTACCATAATGCCTGATGAGCAGTTTTATTTTCTTCCAGTTTATCATTGGTTTTTGCACTACTCTCTCAAATCAAACCAATGACTCATCACTGTGATGTGTGCAGATGTCCATAATTTCTCTCTCTCTCTCTCTCTCTCTCTCTCTCTCTCTCTCTCTCTCCTCCTTCCCATTTGTCATTCACGTTAAAATTACCTTGATAGGGCACTCGCAGCACCATGACAAGCTGTAATTCAGAGTGACGCAATGACAAAAGCATTACAGAACCACCACGTCTGTCTCAGGCAGAGCCCCAAAACAATGTTCAGTTCAAACTGTGAACAATTCACAATTAGTTTTAAACCACACACACACACACACACACACACACACACACACACACACACACACACACACACACACTATATATATAGATATATAGATAGATAGATAGATAGATAGATAGATAGATAGATAGATAGATAGATA
>JAOVVA010000044.1:12045025-12061107 GCA_028565275.1 Leiocassis micropogon
ATAATAATTCTTTAATTTTTGTGAAGCTGCTTTGAGACAATGACCATTGTTAAAAGCGCTATATAAATAAAATTGAAAATTGAAATTGAAATTTTTTTGACATTAATATCCTTTTCAGCATTTTTCTGCACATCACTTTTCTCAGCATAGAATCAATCCTCTGCATTGATTTCAACATTGGCCTCTGTTTTAAATGCCTTTTCCTCTATTTTGCTAACAGCAGATGATTGTATAAATCATAGCCATGTCTCGCTTGTATCATTAATTTCATAGAATGCAAGCCACCTTTTAGCCTTTACAGTGGCAGCAATTTGATATATGCAGAGAGAAATGCAGACATTATCCTTTAAGGGCCCTTATATCAGTAAGGGTAACCTTATATTTACCCCTTGCCTTAAGTCCTGCAATAAATGTTTAACACACTAATTAATGCTGTCTTTTAACTAATGATATCCTTGGTTAAAAAGTTAGAAAAAGACTAAAGTTGTCTAGAAGACATTTATCAACATCCTCCACAAGAAGAGCAAGCTACAGAAGATCATCGCTGAAAGGGTTAACAGAGACAACATCAAAAGTGTCTTGCCTGGGCTAAGGAGAAAAATAACTAGACCATTGCTCAGTGGCCCAAAGTCCTCTTTTCAGATAAAAGTAAATTTTACATTTCATTTGGAAGTCAAAGTTCCAGAGTCTGGAGGAAGAGTGGAGGGGCACAGAATTCAAGTTGCTTCAAGTCCAGTGTGAAGTTTCCACAGTCTGTGATGATTTGGGATGCCATGTTATCTGCTGCTATTGGACCACTATGTTTTATCAAGTCCAAAGCCAACACAGCCATCTACTTCTACGCGTTCATCTGCTGACAAGCTTTATGAAGATGCCGATTTCATTTTCCCACAGTCCCAAAATTACCTGAAATTACTGTGCTTAATTAGCCAGCCAACTTACCTAACCTAAACACCATTGAGAATCTTTGAGGTATTGTCAAGAGGAAGATAAAACTTCCTCCAACAGTGCAGATGGGCTAAAAAGCTGCTATCTTAGTGTTGCAGGCTGATCACTTCTGTGAATTACCTCCTGATGCAGTAATTCATGCTAAAAGAGCCCCGACCAAGTATCGAGTGCATAAATTAACATTATTTTTAGAAGTTGGACATTTCTTTTTTGTAAATCCTTTTTTGATTGATCTTACAAAATATTTTAATGCTTTATGATACTGGATTTTTTTTTCATGACCTGTAAGCCATAATAAAAAGCTATCCAAATTAAAACAAAAAAAGGTTTGATATATTTAACTTTATTTGTAATGAATCTAGAACACACTTTCTGTAGAGATTCAGACATTTATAGAGGGTCTACCCTAGCCATTTTACATTAAGCTAGTTTTATGTGATCTATCTAGAAATCTTATTTTGGCTAATTGATCATATTCTCAGTTTTACTAGAAAAACCATCAGTATGTTTCAGTGAATATTTAAGTCATTTAGGTGTGAATTAAGATTTACTGTAGTCTTTAGATGGATATCAATATGGCTACATGGTGAGCCTGGGGTGTAAAAGCTAGCAGGCTTAAATATTATTTGAGTAGTTATTATCCACAAATATACAAAAGAAATTAGCTATTTTGTGAATTCTACTTGGTCTTATAAATAGAGTATTGTTGAACGGAAACAGTTTGAAAATGTGTTCAAAATCCAACACTTTAAAGTTGCTTTTTTACTACAATGACCATAAATACAATAATGTGTAAAAGTTAGTGCCCCCTCTTTTAATTATTTTTGTGTGTGTATGAGAGAGAGAGAGAGAGAGAGAGAGAGAGAGAGAGAGAGAGAGAATGAAAACATCTAATATAATGATAAAAAATAATCTAATCATAGTCATAATCATAGGTGGTATTGGGAAATTACAACCTCAGACAAACAACAACATATAAAATTTTTCACCATGCCATTATTTATTTAATTTTATAATACAAAAATTATACAAGGCAATCCAATACTTGCAGGCAAGTGCTCCCTTATTCCACCAGATTTAAGAAGGTAAATTGCAACCAAATGCTGCTAAACCATAAGACATTGATAAATTGATCATCAACAGGTGTGCAGACCTCTATAGGATCAGAGGTTTTGGCAGTTTGTTGGCATTCAGGTTGTGTGTTAACACAATGCCAAGAATAAAAAGACATAAACAATGATCTTAGAGAAGCAGTTGTTTCTGCACATCAATCTGGAAAGGGTTATAAAACCATTTTCAAACAACTTGGAATTCAACTTTCTATAGTGATAAAGATTATTCACAAGTGAAAAACATTCAGGATAATCTTCCCAGGAGTGGACATCTCAGCACATTCACCCAAAGTCAGACCATGCAATGCTCCGAAAAATACAAAAAGCACGAGCTACATCTCAGACCCTACGGGCCTCATAGAGAATGGTAAATGTTAAAGACCATGACTGCACAATTAGACTTAACAATATGGTTTTCTTGGAAGGGTTGCAAGGAGAAACCTCTTCTGTCTAAAAAGAACAAGGAAGCATGACTGAGGTTTTCTAAACTCCATCTGAACCATATTGGAGTTTTTGGCATTAATGCCCAGCACTAGGTTTGGCAAAAACCAAACAGCATTTCAGCAGAAACAGCTCATACCCATTTTCAAGGAAGGGGTGATGATTTGGGCTTGTTTTTGCAGCCACCGGTCCTGAGCACCTTGCAGTCATTGAGTCGATCATGAACTCGACCATGAACTCTGTATACCCGAATATTCTAGCGGCCATCAAATTTCAGGCCATCTGTCTGACAGCTAAAGCTTGGTCAAAAAGCATTTTTTTAAGGCCAATGGGCCTTAACAGAGCTGTGCATAAGTGAATGCCCAAAAACCTTAATGAACTGAGACAATGTTGTAAAGACGAATGTACCAAAATAATGTGAGAGACTGATAAAGTCATATATAAAATGGTTCTTTCAAGTTATTGCTGCATCTACACATTATTAAGTCAGGGGGTACTTAGTATTGCCCGCATATATATTTTTTCTTTTGGGCTTCATTTCTGTTAAATAAACAATGGCACAGTGAACAAAAAGGATTAAAAAAGATAATTAAAAGAGGGGGCACTAGCATTTACACATGACTATAATCTAACAGGATGCCTCACCACATCAATACTAGAAATACACAAGTCTACATGTTTTCTCAAAACAGTCTTAAAGAAAAAACTACTAAATAGCAGAGCAGACCAGCCTAGACCAAACTTCTGCACTGGAGCTGAGCCTATCCCCTCCAGTCAGAAACATTAAATCAATACTGCTATGTGCGCTGGCAAAACCAGGCAATTGCTTCACAACCAGTTTAATGTCATTTATCACGCATGGGTCTCCTTTCCCAATAAGACAATTTAATGTGAAAAGCAATGCTCAAAATATTGACTTAAATGTCAACCTATACCACATTCACATTCATAACAGCAGATACAAGCTTCAAAGAAATAGAAAGAAAGAAAATCCATTACCAGGTTATATTCTGACAGGCCTGTATTCATGTCTTGAAGTTATGCACTTATCTTCTGTTCATTTTCTCTCCAGCAAATGCACAATATTGTGTGTTCCTGTGCAAATGTAAGGACTGAAAGAGAGAGAGAGTGTGTGTGTGAGAGAGGGAGATGAGTCACTGAGTGTGAATGGGAACTGAAGATAGCTTCTCCTCTAATGTTGAGTGGAAGTTTATAATCTATAATATATTAAAACTGTTTGGCATCACTTATTTCTTCTACAGGAACACACAGACAATATTGTTGCTGTTTAAGTTTAACTTTGGTTACAAAGTTTTTCTCTTGTGGGTTAACAGGTACACACCAAACTATGTGATGGCATATGCTTTACTGAATATTACAAGAACAATTGATAGCCTATAGTGGCACCTAACAAAAGATCAAATAGGAAAAGATCAAAATATTATTATTGCCATCAGAATATTGTTCTTGAAATCATTTTAATGTCTGATTCATTTTGGTGGATATAGCACTAGGTGGGATAGTAGCAGCAAGGCACAAGCTTAAACATTTCTTCGAGAAGGCTGACTTATAAAATAATATGCAAAATAACATGATACAGATTTATTCCTCATTTATCCCTTATTCCTTATTTCAGACAACACTCAAGTGGTAGAACATGTAATGACCACTTGCAAGTGCGCCATAAACAGTTTGCAATCAGGCCTAATAATATGTCAATAACAAAAGTGGCAATCAGTGTGCTGATGTTAACCCCATACAAAGCCGATGAAAAGAGAAATGTGGTCAGGGTTAAAGAGAGGTTCAATATACTAGATGTACTTCTACGAGACGGTTGAAAAATGAATAGCAGTAAACCGTTACAGACACATGCTGTACCAGCATTCTTTCGTCCAGCAGAGAGAAATAACACTTATTGATAATTGCCCCTGATTTATTCCATTTAAAACTTTGTTAAACTACTCTATTTATTAAGGAGTCTTAAAGTGTGGCCAACTAAGCACTGGAAAAGCTAAATAGATTAAACTTAGGAGTAACAAATCATATATTGTGTACTGCAACGACTTCATCCGGGAGGGTCTGGCCCCTCTCCTCCAGCCGTAGTGTTATCTGCAGGCCACCCTCCAGCAGGAAAATGCTTTATTTCATTCATCTCGTTTCCGTTCATTCATCAGGGCACTGCAGCGTAGCACGCGCTTGGGCTTAGAGCCACACCGAAATTCTTATCAATGGGGTGCTGACGTCAATGAGCAGCGGTGACGCGCGGTCACGTGGGCTCAAGGGGGCCGATAAACATGAGGAGCTGGCCGTGGTCCTGAAAATATCTACAGCGCCGTCACGAAGTCGAGAGGCTAAGACATGAATAAAACGAGTCGTATTCCTATTCACCAAGCAAGTTAATTCGATGTGTGCATTTACTTTTTAAAAAAAGAAAGCAAATGTACGAATAAAGAGAGTGAAGAAAGTGTCCAATCGCGAAGTTCGAAGAACAAAGAGCAAAAGTGCGTCGCACCACGTCACGCCTGGGATCCCGGTAAGTCCTTGTTTCATACAATACTATTAGAGCAAAGAAGAGAAAGCTAGTCTAGATTCTAAACACTGCAGGGGGTAGCGGAGATTTGTGTTGTTATGGAATATTATGCGGATCAGCTATGTCAAAGCAATGGGAATTTCCCAACATTAAAGAAACCTAAAATAAATTCTGCTCCCTACAAAAATGTGAAGGAAAACCCTTATTAGCAAAACAAAGAAAACAAACAAAAATCCAACAACTTTATTAAAATTAACTAATCCTTTAATATGGAACTTGGGTGGAGTCGGAACTGATGCATCATCTTCGTGCTCATTTTGATGGAGCACAGATGTGCCTGTAAATGACGCCATTACTGACTGCTGATGCATATCATGATGGCAGTTGTGGGAATTATGGTAATCAATAACATTATCGGAATACAAACTATCAGTCCCCCACTCCATTAAAATGTTTTCCCATCATCATTGCACATTTTCTCAGCAGTTCTGGATTCCAGTTAGATATACTTGGCAAAAAAATTGTGCTGAATGTTGGCTATATTTCTGTAACATATTTGAAAATCGGACTTGAGTTCTGTATTTTTTTTTTTTGACAAGGTGAAATAAATAACGTTACAAGTTTATATGACAGCGTTCAATTTCATGTGATAATATGGAATGTGAAGTGATATTGTGTTCATTTTTATTTAGAGACTGCGCAAGGGCTTTCCCCAGTCTTTAAAATAGAGTGGCTTAACGTAGGTGATTACGTGAAGAGACTGCGTCTTAAGGGCGGCTTACTAAAGTGCATTAGCACCTAGTAAGTGGATCAGAGTTGAGGCAATGAGGAATGCAAGATGCATAATACTTTCACGTGATGGTAGATGGTAGATAAAAGAATGCTTTAATCTGTAAAGATGTGGATTTAAACACCGGAGTAACAAAGGTGATAATGGTCAACTTTTAAGGTTTTGAGAAAAATGTATATTAATGCATTCATTTTGCTAACTTTCTCCGCTCTTGTCTTTGGCAAGATTTGTGACTTTTCAGCCTTTTAGGTTAGCGATGTTTTACTCAGAATTATTTAATGTATTCTATAGAAAAGTAAACACACTTTTACATACGTTTGCCTCAATTACCATTCCGCCCCCAAGTTCTTTGCGCTTAAGCTGTTTTTCCTGTGCTGGTGGTCATTAGTGCCGCCAACGGCATCTACGCAAGTTTTCTTGTTAATTCCATGTCCTTGCAATATCAGGACAAACAGCAGGAGCTTATAATAATTACACCAAAATTAACCCGCGAAGTTCATTCCGTCTGCTTCATGATGGCGCGTGATGCTGAAGTATGTTCCTACCAGCAGGTATGATCTACCAGCAGGAATCCTGCGCAAAACATCTGTTGAAACATTAAAAATAAGACCGTTTTTAACAGACAAACCTAACTGTTTTTGTTTGCACTGTGTGTGTATGAATTATGAAAATGGACACTGTTAAACAGCCAAGGCAAATATTCACGGTTAAATATTTTTCAATTGTATGATCTTGGTGATTAGCAGTTGGAACTTGTTGAAGCAATCATCAAGCATAGACTTGGTATGTATCAAAATTAATACTGCACTGTATCATCTAATCTTAATATAATTTTTTCTTCATGTCTGTGTTAGGGGCCTCTCCATTTTCCTCCCTCCTAATCTGCATGGTCATGATTCTGTGCCAGCAAGTCTCTAGAGCACCTGTTGTGCTTCTGCTCTTCCTCTTCAGGCTTACATTTGAGCCCACAAGCAGCATCCCTGTGACTGAACACAAAGTGGGCAATCAATATAAACCCTCCTCTCGTGAACTTACACAGGCAGAGATTCAGTTTACTCGAACTGGAGATGTTCTGCCAGGCACACAGAATGAAGAGGAGGATGAACTTTTCAAAGATGTGGACCCAAAAACCTTAGCAGCAGTCCTCCTCGAAGCTCTCAATAAGCCCCAGGAGGTAATGAGTGAGCAAAAGAAGAATGTAGGAGAGAAGGACAAAGCAGAAGAAAACAGGGAGATGCAGAGTTTTGACACAGAAAGAAATGGTGATCAGGAGCTGGAACTGTTGCGAGCAGCTACTGAGGCACAGGGCAGGGAAGAGAGAGAAAGGGAAGAGGATAAGGAAAGGAAGCGGGAGGAGGAGGAAGAAGAACGCCTTACAGAAAAGGTGACAAGTCACACCACCAGTCAAACAATGCCTGTAAAAGAACAAGAAGTAGTTACGAAGGATAAGGCAAGCAAGGAAGAGCAAGAAGAAACAGAGGGCACTGCTGATGTGGATAAGGATGAGCAGCTGAGTCCAGAAGAGTTGAAGAACCTTGAAAGCATGTTAGAGGAGTTTCAGAGCTACAGTACAGCCATGAAAAGAGAACGCGATTCATCATCTGGCCTGAGAGAGAGTCGTGGTGATTACTTTGACTATCTGGATCGTAATGGTCTCATGAACAATGAGATCAAGCCCAAACCTAAGGGCTATGACTTAGCTCTGTCTAAGAAGAAACTTAAATGGCAGCAAGAGCAGGAAAAGAACAAGAATCGGCCATTGTATAAGGGAGGAAACTTCATGGACGATTTTAATGATAATATTGAAGATCAAGAAGAGGAAAATGGAGAGGATGAAGAGGAACTGCTGAGTCCAGAGGAGGAAGAAGCTAGGGCTAAAGCTGAGCAAGAAGAGGTGCGCAGACAAGCAGCTGAGGCCCAGAGAGCCAAGGCAGAGGAAGAGAAGCTTGCAGATATTGCATCAGACATGATCTTGCAATACATGGTCAAGCAAGATGGGAAGAAGTATCGGGACAATAATGCTGCAGAAGACAAACGCTCAGAAGAAGATGGTGCCAATGATGATGATGATGACATTGACCCACAAACTATTGACAAGTTGATAGAGATCTCAAGTAAGCTGCACTTGCCTGCTGATGATGTGGTAGATATAATCAGTGATGTGGAAAAAAAGAAAAAAAAGGATGCCCCTGAAACTCTGCAATGGCAACGACCTCTTGTATCACCTCCAGCCCCTGATGTTCCATCTACAGTCCTGAAAACATTGCCTCCCTCAAAACCACCCAAACCTAACACAAATGTGCTAAAATCATGGTTCAAAGACAGGGCTCCTATAAGGGCCAGTCAGCCAGATTTTTGGATGAAGAAACAGTGGCCTCTTTGGACCTACCCCTCCTATCAGCGCTATCAAAAGCCCTATAGTAGTTATTACACCATCTACATCCCACCTCCCAAGCCTAAACCCCGCTACTATGCCAAACCCTCCTACTCTCTTAATGGCATACTAGGAAATTCATTTGACTATGAGCTTGATTACCCTCTTAAGCAAAGGTATCGTCCATGGGCACAGAGTCATCCAAGGGCTCCTCTGGCTTTCCGGCGCAACCTCTATTTCCCTAACTACATTGTCCCTCACCCTCGGACTTTCAAAGCCATACCTATGCCCAAACCACGCTCACCTCTGCTTCATCGCCCTGCTTTCTACTACTCACCCACAGCATCTGTAGTTGCCCCACAGGATGGCTATTACAGCCAAGTGGAACAACCACTGCCAGACAGCAACGAGGAGCTAGGAAACTTCATTGAGAAGGTTTTCCTAAAACGTCCCCGCTTGTTTCAGTGACAGTGTAGATAAAGAGAAAAAGAAAAGGAAATTTAGGGGAGCAAAGATGGTACAACTGTGAGACTGTTTTGCCACACAACAATATTTTGTTTTCATTTTCTGTAATAGGTATATCCAGTCCAATTTACCTGCCATTCCCTCTTCAGTTAAACTTAAAAAAAAAGCCAGTAGACTGGTGACTGTTGCCATTTTCAGTGGTGTTTCTTCCTTCTTCATGTATTTCCCTCCTTCCCTCCTTCCCTACATATATTGAAAGACAGTGGAAATGAGGTGAACAAAGGGTGCTTTTGTCAATCATCGGGTACACACATGACTCAAATACCCAACTAAAATCCTAAAAAAAAAAAAAAAAACTCCACACTTCCAAAAGGCCTTTCAAAAAAAAGGAAGACAAAAATAAACTGCAACACCTTTTGTAAGCCTTATATTTTATTATTTTTTTAATCATTTATAATATTCAGAAATTGTTTAAACCATGTAGTCATTTTCTCTAATTATGACAAAAAGAAGAAAAATTCTATTTAAATTCAAACCTTTAAAGAATGCATGCATAAACACGTGTTTATTCCAGTCAGTTATGATAAAATATTAAGTGCCATAATCTTGAGAAAACTCAAGTTTGGTTCATTCCACCAAACAAATGTTTTAAATATACCTAGTAGTATTCTGACACACTTGGTTCTGTACATAAAATTAACTGCCTGTAGGCTGACATTTTTGTTTTGTTTTTTTCCTTTTGTATTTAATATTGTTTTTCTACACAGAAAATTGATAGTTGGTGCAAAGAATGCTCATACATTCCAAATATTTCTAAGAAAAGCTTTTTCATATAAGCTGTTTTGATGACAGTCATTTATTGCCTTATTTCCCTTTTCATGACTATAGCAGCATTTGTTCATTGAGGGGTTGACAGGTTTAATCCTACTCAACTGGTTGACTGTTGGAGACAAATTCATGTTTAATTGGACTACATAATACATGGACTTAATGGTAAAAATAGAGTAAGAAGGATGAGGTGTCCATGTGACACATTAACTACCTAATTAACTACTTCTAAAATTGTGTTTCTTAGTTTAAAACAAGAATTTACAATATTTTTTTATATAAAGAATTAGAATGTCCCATAAAATTTTCGATCAGTAGTTACTTTTACCCAAAATATTGGTATAAGGTACCAGAATCTCAGTTCTGGGTAAATTCAGGTTAATAGTGCAGAACTGGATACGGTGCATGAAAAAATTGATGCATTTGTAAACTATGCGTTAGAGATAACAAAAGACACTGTGAACAACAACAACAACAACAATTCTTTACCAGTCATAAGGTTAAAGAGAAACCAAACAAAGAAATGGTGATAAGCTTCAATACTGAAATGTTAAGTTTCCCTAATTGTGTGATACTTTACCCACCTGACAGTGAGACAATGATAAGGAAAGAATAAGGGAGAGGCACTTGACATTCTAGTTAATTTAAACAAGCTGGGAATTGAATAATAGTCATAGAGAAAACAAGTGTCTGCACGTTTATGTGAACTTGCATCTAAAATGTGTTTCTTCTTTGAAGACATTATAAGCATTAAAAAAAGTATAAAAAAAAAAACAAAAGACAAATGTTTAGCATACCAGAGTAACTGTCAAGTCTTGTATAAAGAAAATCAACAGTTTGTCAGTTCTAGATGTATCTTGTATGTATCTTAATAAACATGCGTTTGCTGGATGTAAATAATCGCATGTTGATGACTAGTTTTGCTACACAGAGACAATTCAATAAAATTTACTATTTTTTATTAATATTGGGTTTTTAATTGTGTCTTGACGAAAATGTGATTATGACCTTTTGTTTGTAGATTTGACACCATTTACATATTTTATTTTTGGCAGCTACAAATTTGTTGACCAAAGGAAGATAAGGAATGCCATAATTTCCAATTAGCTTAAATTTTTTTTTGTTAAAACCTGTTTAAACAAACAGTGTGTCAAACATGTGCCATCAGATCAATAAATTTCAACAAGAAAAGACATTGCAATTAATAGAGACATATTCCCAGAAAGTCCAAATTGCCTGTGTAATAGATTTCAATAGATACAATTTTCCCTGTGAGATTATTTGAGTACACTACTGTCCATGTTTAGTAAGCTTCATCTCTGAGTTCTTTTTTTCCTGCTTTGTATGGTGTCTGCCACTTCTACCTAGTACATTTTCTCACGCTAAGACTCTTTGATTTTGCTCAGGAGTCCTGTGGCTCAGACAGTTTGCTTGGATAATTACTTTATTAAACAAGAAACCCTGCAGCACTATAGTATGGTCACAGCAGAGATCATTAGTGATACCCTTTTTGAAGGAAAACAAAAATGTGAACACACCATTAAAATATAATTCAAACTCGTATTTTGCGAGGTATACTGTAAGTAACAATACATATGGTTTATTGCAAAATATATTTCCAAAAAATTGGTCTACATAATGCCACAAAATTTGTGTTTTTATGTAAATTAGTTTTCAAAATATGATTGTACATACTCAAGGAAGTACATTCCCTATCTACATAAAGCACATATAATTGGGATAAGAAATGGGATTAAAAATGTACACTGCCGGGTCAAAGAAAAAAAGGGGAAATTTTTCAGATGGGATAAATTACTGGTCAGCAACAAGCAAAGAATAACAAACTAAGGAGATTGCTGAAATTATTGAAACTGGATTAAGAACTGTCCAACCCATCATTAAAAACTGGAAGGATAGTGCTGAACTGTCAATTTTGCAGAAGAAATGTGGTCAGAAAAATAATTAAGTTTGACCACTTTAAAAATGGACCATAGAAATCACAGCTATGTTTAATAGTGAAAGTAAAAGCATTTTCACACACACAGTACAACGAGAACTCATATGATTGGTACTAAACTGCTTTGTGACCATAAAACCACTTCTTAGTGAGGTCAATCTGAAATTTGTTAGGAAGCATAAAGTATGGACTTTGACCAAAGGTCATGTGGTCTGTTGAGTTCAGATTGACCCCTATTCCAGAGCACTTGCCATGTCAGATTTTAGAAGAGAGGCATGAAGCATGGCAAACATTTTCCACAGTGCCCACTGTGCAAGCCTCTGGATTTAGTGTTCATGATCAGGGGTTGCTTCTTTTGGCCAGGTGTATGTCCTACAATGTTATTTGGCAATAAAATTAAGCCAGCCAGGGGGTTAATAAAATTAACAATTGCATTCTTTTGAAATGGCTTCACATCACCATTTTGAGCTGAGCCGTACCAGGTTATGTGGGTGGTCTGTCACTAAACACTTGCTCACACCAACCGAAGACACGGTTCTAAGTGTGGAAGCAAGGGAAAGTGAGATTCGCTCTTTGCCTGACCTCTCCCCTTAGATTCCTCAGATTTGTTCAAGGGTGGCCCTACAGGGAACATTGAAAAGAGGGAAGATGAAAAAAGGTAGACCAAAATGTCACAGGGAAAACACACAAGGTTAAAAAGATACATACATTATTATTATTGTTGTTAATAATAATAATAATAATAATCATCATCATGATAATAATAATAAAAATGGAATAAATAATAAAGGAAAATGGAAAGAAAAACAGAAAAGCTAGTAAAGCAAGTAATAAACAGAAAAAAAGAGAGGGCGAGAGTGTGGGGGTGGCGAGGTTGATGAGAACAGCACAGCCCACGGAGGTGCAGTGATTCATGAGTCACGTGGTTGAGGTGTGAGTCATACTCCTTCCACTGCAGAACCCCCATCCACCAACACACATAAAGCTTGTACTTATGTTGTATTTATTGATGCGCAGGCACTGGGTCCTTCCAGAAATTTTGCGAGATAGGTAACATTTATTTAAGTATTAATATTCATATAAGTAAATATTAATATAAGTATTTATAAGAAGAACAATTGCCTGATGGCTATTCAATTCACATGTGTTACTTTATGGGCTGATAAACAAAGCAGTTCGAAAATGCGTCCTCCCTGTTTGTCTGACCTCTTACAGTCACACAGAGACACATCAAGGCACAAACTTGTTTTTTTTAAGGATATAATGGCAATCTCATTAAATGCCATCTGAATCATGCAACAAAAGACACTTCGTTGTTCACTTCAAATATTGATTTTTCTTCACATTCTGTATGAGTCAACACCAGAGAGAGATATATAGAGAGAGAGAGACAGAGAGAGAGAGACAGAGAGAGAGAGAGAGAGAGAGAGAGAGAAAAGCATTATGGAAAAAACCCACAGAATGCCAATTTGTCCAGCTTCCAATAAACAATGAGTTCATCAGCATCAGGCCTATGGCAAATACTTCACAGTTTGGAATGCTTGTAAACAGCTCCAGCTGCCAAAAGAAGCCATATATGGCATCCTGCGGGAAATGGCAATATAGTGCACGTGTGTTCATGCAAGTGTTATGATGATGTCCATCCAGAGATACTGTAGACACTTACAGTCCATATACATAATATGGGCAGGCTCTAAATCCCTGACATTAAAAATTCATGCTGATGAGAGTGGAGGAACCAGTCCCCATGATGTGTGGAAGCAGCAGAGGGCAGAGAAATTTAGCAGAGTCTCACTCACCACTGGAGCTGAGCTCCTGCCAGATTAGTCCTCATCTTAATGCAAAGGCGAGCAGATACAGATCTCTATTTCTGAAATTTAAAAAATGCTCTGTTGTCTAAATAAAAATCTAGGTTGCTTTAGGGACAAAAGAAATGTCATAATTAATAGATGCATATACAGTTTGTATATACATCGCTGTACGTTAAATAATTATTTAAAGAATCATGAAGTCTTAAACCAGTCGCTATACAGTTATGTATCTTTCACCATGGTAATAAATAGAAAGATGATTTCTATTCGTTTTAACAGCCTAGTAAAAATAGAAAGCAGCTAAGATAAACACTTCACTGGTAGTACCAAGTACCAAGGTTCTGCTTGAGATCCATCACAGTTTCTCCCCATGTATCATTTGTTACAGCCAATCGGTTGTTTCATGAATATTTGTATATTATAGGATGTTGGCTCAACAGGAAAATGATTACACATAAAATGTAGGTTTCAAGCGCAAAATATAAAATATAAAATATAATTCAAAAGAGTCTCTGGTTTGAACTAGTAAGCTAATAAAACCTTTAAGTAAACATTTAGACTTGGGAATTAGCACACTTATGCATGAGACATTTTAGGAATAGATTTCATCTCATTTTCCAACTAAATTGACAGACAATGTTGTGTATTTTGCTCTTCAAAAGCCACTGTAGTATTAATGTATAGAATGACTACATTGTAAGATACACATTACCTCCCAGTTAAGTAAGTAAAAATTTTTCTTATGGGACAACATCATAGGAATTTTTATCACAAAAACAATTGACATAAGGTTATTTTATATGCTTTAAATTTACTAAACAAAACAATTTACATAATTGCCAATAAATTGTTTTACTTGGGTAAAAAAGTTTTTTCTAGTTTCCTTTAACAAAGTAAAAGAGCTTTCAGGCTGAGAGACAGGTGGGAGTTGACAAGTTCGGTAATGAAGACTAAAAAAGGACATTAAAAATGTCCAGTAGCTTATTGGCAGCAGTTAGTAGCCCAGTGGAGGCACTGAAATGCCAACGCAGATTATATTTCAAGGAAGCTGTGGGCTTTTAATGTTTTACTGCAGTGGTATGATCAGTGTATTTTTTATTGCTAGAAGGCTTGCTCGGTCAGCACTCTGGAGGAAGCAATTCAGACTAAAAAGGAAAGCAAAAAAAAAAACAAAAAAAAGACTTTACGGGGCAAGAGCTCACATCCTCTCCACATTTTTATCCACTTTCAAAGTACTGTTAGCCAAAGGCTTATTATGCCAACATGCTCTATGGAGCATTGTAGAAATAACTTCCTGCTGGCTGCTATTAAATGTTTTAATGATGTTCTGAGATGATGGTTTAGCTAATTAGGCTTTTATTTATTAATCACATTTTTGTTTTATATCCTTGTTATTATTTTAAGGTTAAGACCTTTTTTAAGGGCAAACTGAATAATTTATGTCAGAATGAGAACAAAGGATGCAAATGTAATTCAACAGAATTTTAATATTCATGGCAAACCAAACAAACACATGACTCAAAAATCATCAATTATCAACAAACAGCATACATTGAACAGTGAAAGAACAGAAAGAGGGTCAAGATAATTGGAACAATTGGAACAACATAGCATGGTATAGACTGGTATAAAGAACACAGAGTCTTTATAATGTGAGTGTGTGTAAAAAAGAGAGATTTGGATGTATTGGTTAAGAAGTTGGGTCAACTTGTACTTGTGAACTGGGCGAATCCATCCATCCACTGTGCAGTCATAGGCTCATGCAAATACAGTAAATGCTATATAGCAAGGATGCCTTTAAAACAGTTTTTGGTATTACAACGCTTTGACAACCCTTTAGATTTAGGTACATTTTGTGTAGTTTTATAATCAAATTAGCTACTAAGTTTCACTGTAAATTTATTTTTGCCCAAGATTTGCCCATGCTCCTAGAATTACTTGTTCACAATTTGAGCATGGTGAATTTTTGCCTTGTCATCTTAGCATATGTCTATGGCATCAGAGGAGAACAAAATGCACAAAAGACGTAATAACCTGTTCATTCAGTACATTCAGGTAGTCAGTGAACTTCATTTTATTGGTGCTGAGCCGAGACCTGAATAATTGGAGCAATTCCAAATTATAACACTGCCTTTAGAGGCTTGTACAGTAGACACTATGCATGATGAGTTCATCTCTTCCTGCACTTTCATTTCCATCTTTTTTTTACAGATTAATCTCACAAACAAGTGGTTTTCTTATGGTCACACAGCTGTTTAGTCCCACTTCTGGGATTTGCCATCATACTGAGCATGTAAAATGCACTTACTTTGACCATTAACATAGTTGTGATTCCTTTTTTTCAGGGAAACTTCATCAAGCATTTAAGTGATCTCTGATTATTTTTGTTTCCAACCAGATGCCTTCCACAAATGTGGCAGACACTATCATTACAGGTTATGCTACATTGGACTGTTCTTAAGGCAATTGAAGATTTTTATTCTATTATTATTATTATTATTATGCTTGATACAAGTCAAAATTGAGTTTTTGCTTATGTAAACTCAAAAATTGCCTTTTTTTGACAGGACAGTATGGAAATAATATTACTGTAAAATATTAATGTCATTTTACAATTATACTTCCCCAAACTTTCTACACAAAGTTGCAAACATATACATACACTACCGTTCAAAAGTTTGGGGTCACTTGCAAATTTCTTTGTTTTTGTTTAGTGATTGTTTAGTTTTGTTTTGTTCTTATTTTCTTATTATTTTCTACATTCTACAACAATACTGGGGATTTCAAAACTATAAAATAACACATATGGAATTAGGTAATTACGTA
>JAOVVA010000044.1:12062593-12076394 GCA_028565275.1 Leiocassis micropogon
TAATTAATTGATTATGGTTAATTGAACATGCATGGAAAACATTGTTTAAACCCTTTACAATGAAGATCTGTAAAGTTTTTACAACATTATTGTTGAAATACACAGTCCTGAAAAAGGGGCGTTTCTTTTTTTGCTGAGTATGTAAAAAAGCAAATACCACAGTAGGAAATTCCAGTTATCTACTAAGCACGCTGTTCTCAAGTTGGATCATGAGAATTTAAAAATGTCCTTGTTTAAAAAAAAAAAAAGTGAATAAGTACATGGCTCAGCTGTGCCAAATAAGCTATGTGTACACCCACAGATAATTAAAGAAAATTCTGTGCAAGGGCATTACCACCAAGCAAATACACCTGCTGCAATTTATAAGAGTGTGACAGAAGTTGAGTCCTTATATTAGAAATCTGAGGCGTTTATGTTCAAATGCTTCTTTCTATGAAAACACTAAGGTCATTTTATTATGTAAATATTATGTAAATTATTGTAAATATCTTTTTTTTTAACTGGTATCTTTATGACTCTTGCCCAAATGATAATCTATTTCAATGTTTAAGACAATATGGAATCTTTAAACCAGTCTCCATGTAAAATTCCCTATTCTTTCAGGCATAGTTTGACTGGTTTTCTAATAAGTAATCCATAATCTGTTTGGAAACAACATGTCTTGAATGCATCACTTTCTCATTCTATAGAATGCAGAATTTATAGCAAAGTAAGTCAAATTAAAGTTTAAAATATACCCAGCTTATATAAATTTGTATCTGCATTCAAAACATTTCCATTAAAATGTTGGAAAAGTCATTATGTTCTCCATGCAGGTTACGGTGAACTCTGCATGCAACTCGCCATTTGTTTAACTGTGTTAAAAATAATTTAAGCCAGACATTAACAGAAGAAAAGAAAAAAAAATGTAAAATTGCACAAGAATGTGAGAAATGCACAGATAATAAGACAAAAAATGTGGACGACCCTTCTCCAAGAGTAGTACAGAAGTGAGTTCAGTGTGTTTCACATGTGAAAATAGATTTTCTCCGCTTCCCCTCTAACACTCATCCTATGTCTTTCTTGTCGTGACGGTGCAGTCAGTTTCACTGCACCACTGTGACAAAAGACCGGTGACTCATCCACTTACATGCTCCATCTCTCTCGATCCCATTTTCTCAGTCACTAACTCTAACACAGTGTTACATTTCTCCTCCATACAAACAGTGATAAAAACAAAGGAATGGTTTCTATAAAGAAACTGTCTTTATTTTTCCTGTCAAACAATAATTTTATAAGAAGTGTCAGTTAATTCATCAATTTAAAAAAAATAGCAGAAGAAATGCTCCATACAGACCCAAATGTACAGGGAAATTGGGGTTTTATTTCATTTTAAAAATTACATTCACACAATCTGACAGGCACACATATCCTCATGCTGTATTAATTAGTTTAGTTATTGAATTAACATACAAGTTTCAGACCAACTTGGATAAGTATCAGGAGAGAGATAAAAATGTGGCTGTTCAAACTTTTACTTACTTTTAATCAAAATCATTACTGCATACAAAGAAAATGATGAAATTTAAACAGACAGTGTTTTGTTTCTACATTTTGCACAGTAAACTAGTTTTGGACTGATCACAATTATTCTTATGTGTTCAGAGAAAAAAAAAAAAACTTTTAGATAAACTATCAGAACAATGTATGAAATCAGACCCATGATGAAGGGACTAACCTATTAAATTAACAGGAAAAATAAAATATAACTACCTCCTTAGTTTCACCCGGTAACTGCGTACTGTATAATTATGCTGTCAGAGTCCAAGACTTGATGGTTTCTGCACTTAGGTTTTAGTTCCATTAGCGCCATTTGGTATGATATTTTTATAGAGCTTATTATTTCAATGAGAGAATGTCATGTGCATTTCTCTTTGCATTTGATTAATCTTCATTCAACCAGTTTATGCAAAATCTAGTTTTTTACGCATGTTCTTATGAGTCAGCCTCAAGACATGGATGGGACAGGTGGTGAGAGCAACAGCAATTTATCACAGAATAGCTCAGTATTAAGGAAGAAAAATACACAACTCTACTCAAAAGATTTTTATTTCGGAGAATACATTATATATATATATAAAAAAAAAACTGTGTCTTTAATTTTTTTTTATCTAGTCGACGTCACACATGATGCCAAAGCCCTCTTTTTTTGTTTAGTTTTTTTTAAAGAAGTTATTCAAATATTATTCCCTTTTTATTCCAAGACTACGCATTTACAGTCAGACACTTTTCTTTGGAAAGCAGGAAGTAGAAAGAGACAAAACAGGAAAGAGGTTAGGTACCATTTTGTGGGTATTATTTCCCGCTTGTATTAAAATAAACATTCAGAGACTTTGCAGATGTGGTTCATAGAACTAGAACCGAATGAATAGACCATATGCAGCAGTCTATTCAATATTCTACCAACTCAAAGGCCTATTCAATATTTCTCTTCTATTTCCTATGTCACACATCACAGTTTATTTTTAAATCTGGCTCATGGAAAACTGGTTTAATGGTAGTCTGTGCAATAGAATAGCACAGATACAACTCCCACTCACTATAAACACATACACACACTTTTGTACACATACACTCACACATATACAGATTTACTGTGTGGTCCCTATACTGCAGAGCAAGCAGCTCAGGCCAGATAGGTCATCTACTTTAAATCTTGCATCACATTTAAAAATAGACATGCATGGATGGTTACAGCCAATCTTTCCTGAGCAGCAAAAATACAATCTAAGTATTTCTGAATATATTAATTTGAGATTGCAGAAATAAATAACTGCTCCTCATAGACTAAAATCATATTGTGCAAGTTTCTCCTTTTGTTAACATGGTAAGGCTTGAAGCACTTTCAGTTCATTACAAATAAATGGCTGTGTATCGAGTTCAAGTGTCTAATCTGTATCCCACACTATAATCTTTATAGTGTGTCTTCAGAAAGAGTCCTGATTAGCTGCAGCTATTTTATCATTATGAATACAAATGGGGTTGAAAAAAGTACAATCACATGCGGAATTCAGTAGTATAAAAACTGTATACACACTTTCAAACCATCCCTCTATCCTGTGTGTCCTTTCTGGTGCCATTCCTGACCCTCCCTCCCCAAATATACTCTAATAAAGTCCATTCCCTCACCAAATGCAGTAGTAGTACCTAATGCTGTCCCTTCTAAACCTCAGTGGATTCTATGCCAGACCCATCTCCTCCAGAACACTTCTTGGAGACTCGTCCTCCTGAAACAGACAAAAATTTTATTTATTTTTTTTATTTTTTTTGGATGTGCTGGAAAATCACCAATAGGTCATTATTTATTTATTTATTTATTTTTTACATTTTTCTCATCTTCTACCTTACATACATCTACATTATCTAAGAACAATTAAAATTATTTCAGTCATTGCTGACATAAATCACCACCTTTGTTGCCAAATTAGGCAGCATTCAATGAGATTCAACCTGAAGTGAAAAACTGGTCTTAAAAAAATAATCAATCCCCTCTTGGATCTAAATAAACTAATTCTATGAGGCTGGGTATGAGATTATAGGATAAATATTGCAGTGATTAATATGTTTTGGCTTGTAACAATTCTGTTAACTCTAACTAATGCAGTGAGAAGCTTCCCATTTCATAAAAACCAAATACGTTTTTGCTGCGTTCACTTTACCAGCATGAATTCCGGATCAGACACAGATCTGATTTTTCTTCCATCGCTGTCTGAATGACTTTCATGTGTGGTCCTAGATCAGATAGCTATCATAAACCTGGTCAGGAAATTTGAATGACAAAAGGGATGCTACTTTTGCCTGTGTGCGGCACCCTCTGACATCACTGGCACAAGCACCGCAGTGCTAAAGCAAGCTAGTCTTTCTCCCTTCTTCAAGGACTTCAACAAATACAACTGGCTAACTGCGTGCCATCCTCCTGATTAAAACCCCAAGGATATTTTTTGCTTAAATCGCATCCATTACTTGAAAGGAACAAGTGGTCGACACAAATTCTGACATGTTTTAAGCCAGATGGCATGAGCAAAAACATATCGGTGTGTGTATGCGTGCTGTTTCTGAAAACAAATGCATCCACATTAGAGGCAGATGAAAGTTACTAGTTATTATGAATTTAAACTGTCATGACATTCTAATCTAATTTCTGACGCTACTCAATTGGCACCACGCGTAAACTTTTTGTGGCAGTGGCCAATGACAAAATTTTAGTTTTCATGTGTTTAATACACTGATATAAAATTATTTTTTATGATTTTTCTGTATTCTTTTCTGTGTATATAAATTCTATACATGGTTAAAATGTTCATAGTTATCACTCTAAAATCATTTGTTGTTGTTTTTAGCCCAGTATACATTTTAAAACAACTTTCATCTGTTTGTGCCTCCTTACATCTGGCAATAGCTGTAAATGCATATATCAGTCTTAACCAAAATCTCCAGACAAGGAATACAAACAAATACGATTTTTAAAAACTTTCACATAATTATGTTTTGTATGAAAAAGATATACACAAAATACACACCTCTTGTAGCAGGTCTGCCTGTTCAATTGCCTTGAGTACACTTTTTTTGGAAGTGTCCTGGATTTCTCCCCCCATCAGAAATTCATCCAAGATAAAATAGGCCTTCTCAAAATTAAAAATGATGTCAAGCTCACACACCTAGAAGAGTCAGAAACAAGTGTGGCAGGTAATTTAGAATTCAGATTTTTTTTTAATACTAAAGACAGTTTTTCCCCAAAAAATAAATAAATAAATAAATAAATCAAGAAATGTAGAGAAAAAAAAACAAAAAACCTTACAGAACACAAATGATAAGTCAGTGGGGGTTGGAGTGAGAGAGAGAGAGCGAGCGAGAGAGATGAAGAAAAGAGGTAAAATTGAAGAATGACTCACGCTGCCAAAGTACTTATCCAGCAGCTCCACAAAGCGATGGATGACCTCTAGAGTAATCAGCTCATTGTCCTGCTCTTCAACTGCACAACAGAAATACAGACTGGCATACCTACCCACACACCCACGGACCCACACACACACACGCACACCATAGGTGAGAATGGAAACAGATTTTCAAGTACAATTTACCATCTTCAACATACGCCTATATATATATATATATACACATAGCAAGCATTAATAGACTAGCATAAAGGCATTGTATGCAAGTGTTATATAACTGGATAGCAAACATGAAACATGCTAACAACAGAGTAATATAGACTGAATCAATAGGTACAAACTTTCTTTCTATGAAATTGTCTACCGTCTTTTTGCTTTTTTTGAATGTGAAAAGCTTTGTCATGCACAACACATCAACAAAAATCTAACGCAACATACTCTGTACATAAGAAAGACTCAATTGAGCTGCATCCACTAAGAAGCTTTTTTTCTGCTAGAGCCCCCTAGTGGCCAGAACATAAATATACTCAATATAACACCTCTATACACCACTAAATCCATACAATTAAATCCAACATCAGGGGCCGTGTACTGTGCAGAAAACCAGATACTCAATATGAGACAATATGAGGGTAAAGAAATTCTGAGGCTGACTGCACTGACATTTGGACTGCTCATGTTAATCACAGAACATCAGGTAAAGGGTAATAGCTGTCATGTTTGGATGTGACATGTGGTTTCATGCTGACGCACATAGTAAGTCATCACTAACATCTGATGTGGCAACTTCTGACATTTAAGGTCAACTCAGTCAACAGAACCTCACAGAAGTGCTAGGTTTCACACTGAAATATTTAAACAGATTACACAACTGGAGAGAACATACATGGAGATTCTTGTCTCTCTGCATATGCATGAGCTACACTCAGCCGTTATCACCACAAGCATGTGGCTGACTTTCAGCAAAAGGCAAAGTGAATGCGCATGTGTGTCTGTGTATGCTGCGCCTATGAGAAGTTGTGCAATCTGTACTCATTCACACCAGCCGGTTTGTGTGCATATGTTAACAATAGCCAACGTGATAGATCTAGTGTATTATTAGAGTATGTGCAGCACCAGCGGCTTGATATTTAAATAAAAATATTTCACTGTTCCATCACAAACAAAATTGATTTTTAAAATCCAAAATAAAGCAATATGGTTAAGTTACAGATGCCATGTTTATTAATAATGGTGTAACAATCTGAAGATTTTGATTGTTGCATCAGTTTGAAAGGTGAATGTTGGTGAAAAAGGGCATGTTTGTGGTTTGTGGAAACAATAACTCATTTAATAAATAAATAAGTGATCTGAAGCAGGCAATAATAACACGGATACAAAAAACAGTCCTCTTCGACTTTATCACCACCCTAGAGTCTGGACAAAGTTGGATACATATGGTTTAAGACCACGAAATCAATTCAAATTATATCATAGATAATACAGGGGTATCATTAAATATCGATTTACTGCATTATGAATTAAAACTTGTATGTATGGTATGGCTTATGAATTAAGATGTTATGGAGGTCTGCGGTTTACATTCTTACTATTTAAAGGCAGTTAGCAATTCCTTTTAAAAGGCGGTTGAAAGAAATAATAGATTTTTGTAGCATTAAAACCATTTTGTTGATACAGAAATATTATCTGAAGATCATTCAAGGCAAACCGGGACTTTGAAATGTCTGGTGAATGAAGGTGTAAAAATGATTGATATTTACAGAAGACTTCAAGAACAGTACGGTGATGCAACTCTTAGCTGCAGTAAAACATCTGAATGGTGCAAACATTTTAAAGAAGGCCGAACACCCGTGAATGACGATCCCGGCTGGAACGTTCTCAGGAGAAAAGTTTGATCACCAAAGACATTCCGTTTTATGCAGGACAATGCACGTCCACATACTGCCCACAATTTTGATCGCATTCTGCAGAGTCAGAAGTCCCAGTTTGACTTGAAAACCCCTCACATAAATCATTAGTTTCTTATCAGGAAAAAAAAATCATTTATCTAACTATTATTATACTTTTATTTAACTATTTATAAAAGTATCTATTTTAAAATAAGGTCATAACAACCAAATACTTATTGGATTTTTTAACCAAAGAAAAATATTAGCAAATCTTGCCCTTTACAAATGCAACATGCCTCAAATACATATGCTTTTCTAAAATGTCCTCACGAAAAATCTAAAATTAAATATTATTTCTGGGACACCATGTATATATTTACTGTGTCACCTCACCTCTTGTAGACTATCTTTAGGTCTCTCCATTCCAGGAAACTGCACATTTTGGGCTTCCGAGCCAGCACCACCTGCATGAGCTCTCGCACCATTTTTTTCTTGTCACGCTCAGCTGTGGCTGTGTACCATTTCTGCAGCCGCAGCTTCCCCTGCCGGCTAAACAACAGCATAAACCGCATCTATGAAGAGAGACAGAAGGAGGAAGAGGAAGACAGTGAACAAATATGAGATATTATCGCCTTTTAAATAAAACAAATGCACATTTCCTGTGAAACTAAATAAAGCAGACTAAAATCAGGCTAGAGCAAATAAAGAACAAGCTGTTCTATTAAAGTTAGGGCAAATGCTTACTGACATCTTATTGATTCATACGAAGATAAACAAGGGGGAGCAAAGCAATTAACAAATATTTAATCAGTCACAGTTTTTATTCTGTGGGGGCTCTGAAGAAATATTTTAACAGATCTGACACAGAATTAGATCACAGTTGATTCTTGCAATCTAAACAAACCAAAGAACTCAAAAACGTCAAATAAACCTGCCGTGAAAAAAAACACCTGCTGATAAAAATGGTCAGCTTAAGCTATTACAAATATGTTGGCTCTTCTGCAGCACAATTTCAACAGCATTCATCATTTCAAAATTAGACCATTAGTTGGGTCGATTTCTCATTTGGTAAATATTTGAAAGACTTGGAGAGTGCGGCATTAGTCTCTGTGGTTCTGGCCTACATAGACCATCCTCCACTGAACTCAATCTGCAACTAGTAAACCAGGGCTGAGAATCTCAATCGGAGTGATAAAAAAAAAAAAGGTTGTTCTATACCAATGTTTCCAAGTGCACCAGGACAGTAGATGCCCTGATTAACCAGACAGAGGAAATGCAAAGACTGACTGTGAGGCTGTACAGGAGCAGTGCACTTGTCGACTGCAGAGATGAGAGATAACTATACATTACCCAGACACAATAAATTAAGCAAAATGTGTGTAATGTGAAATTATGATCATGCATGTTTAATCATTATTAGTAGGCATTAATATGAACAACCTGGGCTAGAACAAAAAGGGCAAACATATACCTGATATTTATTTTGGAATATAATATCAACATTTATAAACACTCCTGTCAAAATATTACACACAATAATAAAACCATCAGTGCCTTCAATACTGGCATACTTTTAGCACCTTCAACCTAGTAGTACATAAAAAGTTTGCCTATGATGCAATGTGACTAAAAAATGACTAATGTGGTTTAATAGACCAGGGAAGAAGAGACAAAAAAAATTTATAGTACTTGATTTACATATAAAACAACCCATGTCATCAATGTTAAATAAATTACATTAAAGCCGTGGTTCTCAACCCTGGTCCTTCAGGAGCTCCTGCCTTGCACATTGTAATGTCTTCTCAGCTCCCAGCACACCTAATATAACTAATCAGCTAATTAGCTAACTAACAGCCTCTGAAATTTAACTATGTGATGTGATAGAGCAGGGTGGCACGGTGGTGTAGTGGTTAGCACTGTCACCTTGCACCTCCAGGGTCCGGGTTCGATTCCCACCCAGGTTCGATTCCTCAGGTCTCTGTGTGCATGGAATTTGCATGTTCTCCCCGTGCTTGGTGGGTTTCCGCCGGGTATTCCGGTTTCCTCCCACATTCCAAAGACATGTAGGTAAAGTTAATTGACGTTCCCAAATTGCCCGTAGTGTGCGAGTGTGTGTATGCCCTGCGATAGATTGTCCAGGGTGTACCCCGCCTTGTGCCCCAAATCTCCTGCGATAGGCTCCAGGCCCCCCGCGACCCTGAATACAGGATAAAGTGGTATAGAAGATGAGTGAGTGATAGAGCAGGAAAAAAAATACCTAAAACATGCAAGACACAGAGTCCTCTAGGATCAGGGTGGAGAACCACTACATTATAGTATTCAAAGTATTAACAATTCGTATCCAACACATAATATGCAAACACATATGGTAATTTGACTAAAGTATGTGACTACACATTGTCTAAACCACAGCTGTGTCTACTCAATCTAGCTAATGAATGTAGTACCCATTTTTTTGTGTCGTCTTGTTTTGTTTTTGCCCCCTATCTGGTCCCGTTTTCCTTTAGCCTGGTGTGATAAGAATGTAAGAAAAAGATTAATTGAGGACATGGCCAAAAATAGCATTCTCCAGAAAGGGAAAGTCTACATCTATCTGCCCATGCGTAATATTAGCTGTGCTTGTTCTCATTCCAATTATAGATTAGCCAGGTTTCTCTAGGGTTTCGGCTATAAGAACAAACAAAGACAGGGATAAATCAAAACTAACAAACAAATAAAGGTCAATCAGCGAATTCAACAGACAATACAGTGTGTAATCTGGCTAAAAATCATCTGCTGCTATTACAAGAAAAAACACAGTAGTCTGGTTCAAAATAACATGCAAGCAAAACATCAGCTTAAAATATGATTTACAGCTACAGTTAATATATAAACAATAGTACAAACATAGCCAGGCCACAGTGTACAGCTAATTTAATGATCTTACTTACTCTGATGAACGTTATTTATAAAGAGAAGCAGAAAGAACTTATATTGTAGCAGAGTGAAAAAGTATACAATATTCTAAGCTGGCTGAATAATGAGTGCTATATTTTCTCACCAGTAATCATCATTTGGGTTGCTTGGGCATGAAAGATTTTGTATGACGGACAAAAAAAATCATCCTGAATACATAAATATATTAACACTGAATACTTTTAGAACTGCTGGATGAAATTAAATATGTAAGGCAAATAAACTAGATGAAGAGCCACGAACAAAGCCTTATCGGCTTTAACATATGGAACATTACTTCCTTGCCAGAGCACTTGTCAAAACACAGGAAGTTTCCTGATAAAATTCTCTCTAAAGCTCACTCCACATTGTTGTAATACTTTGCTTAGGACAGGATTCACAAGTTACAATTTTAGCTGTAGCTTACATTCTCATAATGCGTCTCAAACTGTGGAACACATCTGGAACAATTTTGGTTCTGTATATGCCTCCTTTTTTTTTTTTTTTTACAAAATAAACTTTATTAATTAAATGAGATACCAATGTTGCTATTCGCATACTGAAATTGATACTTATTAGCTAATTCAGATATGAACAGTTACCTGCAAAACTAAGTGCGCTTCCGCCTTTTTGAAAACAGCCTACAAATTGTGGAGCAAATGCAGGTATTCTACTGAGGAGCCGGTGACTATGGATGGCTAGAACAAGGACATATAATTTTATTTTTTTTCTTTTTGTGGATGATTCACTCATCAAGAACAAGCATATCTACAAATTAAGTAGATATGTGAGATCTTTCTGTCACTGTTTTCTGCAGGTGTACTGAAGCATTTCTATCAAATCCTCCTGACAAAAAAAAGAAAGCAGTCACTTATGAGTCCTAGCATGTTTTTTAATAACTGCTTGGCCAAAGGATGACTTTTAAACTAGCTGCTATGGTCTCAGAAATAAAAGCACATGGTTAATTGTGTGCCTGAAAGGGTGTTTCAAAAGGATTTTTTGTTTTTTTAAACCTTGTTTAAAATATCTGAGAATAGTGTGTGTTGGGGCAGTGAAACAGGACAAGTTTGTTCTGTGGTACTCATACTATAAGAGTACAGTGCACTTTAAAAAAAAAAAAAAAAAAAAGTACTACAGTATTACTCTGGGGACACTTTATTAATACAACTACCTTGTAAGTCAGCCATATGACCACAGTTGGTCAGATATGGGTTTTGAGTTTGTGAACATTCTCAGTGACCCTGAAATTTTAATAATAAAAACTGAAGCAGGTACGGCAGCACATCTGTAGGTGTAACATAGATTGTTTTTAACCAGACATAATGGTTCAGTTTCTGACTAACAGGTTCACACTGGGAGGATACTTTGGGTGTTCAATTGGAAAATCCACAGCTGTGACAGATAAACACATACCACTGAAGAATTCACTAAATTGCTGTGAAAATAATCCACCCTTAAATAATAGCTATCCACTGGATGCAGGTAGGTATACACCGTTTTCAAATTTGTCCATAAATAACTCTAAAAGTTAAAACTTGGCTCTTATTTCAGTAGTTCCTTAGCTAGCTATGCTAAGAGGTTAAACTAGAGGAAGGTGTATATGGGTCTTGCGCAAAGCTATCGACACAAACGACTCTGACACATTCGACACATCAAACATTCTGACTTCTTTCCTACATACCAAATAAAACACACTGAGCTACATAACTTCCAGCACTATAAATTACTTAAATATTTTGTATTCATTTATACACGATGTTGTCACCGAGGGCGCGCTTTTGTTATAACAATTCATTGCGGTTGAATCCGAACAAGCTAGCTAGAAGCTGCGCTGGTCGCTTTAGCTCATCCGGTAACGTGAGCCGACAAAGTCTCTACTGAATTAACTTACCATTTTCTAGGCTTCTCAAGAGTGTCCAACGCAATGGGAATATACGAAAAAGACGTTTTAATTAGAAACGCAAGATACTAGTTTTTCATATCTATTTTACACTCTTAGTAGTTGAGTGGGTTCAAAAAAGCCCCATTGAGGCTGGAAAGGAAGCGTCATCGCCTCTGTGCGCATGCGCACTGCGTGATAACGCTTCAAGAGGCTTCTTTCGTGTAGGGAATTCATGCCATGGCTCGGTAACCAGGAGATCCGACTTCCTGCCGTCACTTATGCGATTTAATTGTCATTCCGTGTGCAGGCGACACTGTTGTACTGTTGTGGTTTTGAATCAGCTTTTTTGTGATAGATGTTAGTAAGCCTGCCGTGGATTAGATGTTGTTGCCGTAACAAAGTCGATTTTGGTTTCCATGGTAATGGGACTCGGACGATCTTACGTATGCGTTTGCAAAAAAAAAGGCAGGGGGGGGTTAATGGGTTAATGCCAAGTTAATTTGCAAAGTAATTTTTTTAGGAGAATATACCAAAATGTCCAACTGTAATTCACAAATCACTGTTTATCCCTAGTGGAATTCTGTCCAAAACTCCTTAATGATTTTTGTTCTAAATTTTCAGGTTTCAAAGACCTCTTTTTAAGTGATGCCTTAGTGCACCATTATTGTTTTTAATGTATTATATTTTTATTTGGCATTTTAAGGTCGTGCTACAGGCTACATAAGGAAAATACTTATTGAAATCCCACAATGCAATGCAGTGGTCCAAGTAATTTACCCTATTAGGTCCAATAACTGGGACTCACACATACTTGACCACACATAATAAAAGTTTTGTAGAGCAATACTGTACTAAAATACTCATCCTATGACCACATTTAGCAATAGCACGCTCTCTCTCTCTCTCTCTCTCTTTCTCTCTCTCTATCTCTATCTCTCTCTCAGTATGAACACCAGGTGTCCTCAGTTGCAAATGAAACACCAAAAGGAGCAAAGAAGCATGCTGAGTTTTTCATTAAAAAGTATGTTTATTACATTTTAATAATAAATCTCAATGTACAAATATGTCATTTTCACACAGATAAAAGTTTTCACATATAAATAAATACAGCTTTTTAAAAAAATACATTTTGCTTTGAATATAATATGTAAAATAAACATCATGATAGCAAAATATTTTAGCAAATTTTTAGACATCATGTTCTTGCAGGTTTAAAACTACTGTTTCAAAATTCTTTTTTCAAAGGGATAATCTTTATAAAAGCCTTATAATTCTGTTTTTTTTAATTGCCCATATAGTCCTACAACAATAGTAACATTTGCCTCATCCTTCATTTACAAATAAGTTTTACAGTGTCATCCCCCCACACACATTGCACAATAAAATCCTTAATGATAAATTATTTCCAGTTAATGCAGTGAGACTTGTCAATCAAACAAATGAATTAATTTCAAAATACTCATCTTATTAACCCATTTGTTGAGGTTAACATTTCAAAGTGCACTTTTTAGTGGGGTCTCTGGGTTGCATTTAAAATTATTGCTACTTTATCTTGTTCCCAAACCTGCACTGACTCAGTAGTAATTTGTTTGAAGACAGTGACAGTAATCTTCTTAGTGCTTATGGGATTGCTAATGATCCTGAGGTTGGTTTACTTGACCAATAAATAGCACAGCATCTGTGGAATTAAACAGAGAATTCAGATTTTTTTTTAAAAGAAAGAAATTGCTAGCAAAGTCCTATTCATAAATAGCTAAAAACAAATCTGACCTGTTGGTTTGTGTTGTATGAGAAACAGGAATGGACGATTCAAAATGTGCTCTGGTATGGCCATGCGAGAGTAGATGATGATACCTAAAATAGATAAAACAATATGATGTGTGAACACCTTTGCTTTATATTTAAGAAAGCATTACAACTATTGTAGATGGAAGTTATGTGTACCTCCAGCAGAAGATCCTTTGGTTCCCTCTTCATTAACCTCAATCTTTACTCTTTGTATGACCTTAGATACATACAATGGCTCTTCAGCTAAAGGTGAAGAGAAAATAAAAAACATTGGGAGAATCGCCAATCCTGCTTTTGATGTCAATAATTGAAATCAAAAGCTCATTTCTATCAGTTTTGGACTTTGTTGCATCTTTCCTTCTTACATCCTGGTC
>JAOVVA010000044.1:12109317-12122723 GCA_028565275.1 Leiocassis micropogon
TGAGAAATGTGGAAAAATTACTGACAATGCAGGACCATTCAGGTGAGTGAATATTACACAGTTTTAAGGTTTTCCCAGACAGACAATTAAAATGTCAGAAGAGACCATAAGGCATTATCTACCGATCTGCAAGTATCCCGTGACCCCCGTGCCACCTGCAAATTGAAAATGAAAATTATGTTTTTATGTTTCTATTTAAAATGTATGTTATGTTGGTGTCATTCTTATGTTTCCTTATTATTCCCCTTATGCACATAGGGATTGTATAAAGGTGGTGGACCCCCTGCCCTTCTTCCAGAGCTGTGTGTTTGATATGTGCCGCTACAACGGACTGCTGCAGACTCTGTGTGACCAGCTCCAGGCTTATACTGACGCCTGTCTCAGTGCCGGAGCTCCAGTCCACCAGTGGAGGGAGCCAGACTTCTGCCGTGAGTCTCACCATACAGTAATGTTTAGAAAAATCATCACACACACATTCAGTGACTTCTTCTCTAGTTTACTGTAGTAAAATGTTCTCTTGGTTAGTGTGCTTAACTCATTTCCACATTGTTGTGTAAACTAAGAATATAAAGATTTGTTTACAGTTGCAGAACAAAAAAAATCTTAGGAATTACAAGAAAGACAAATATGTCATGAATTATACGTTTTTTATTTGTCTTTTAATATTCTCTCTCTCTCTCTCTCTCCTTATCCACAGCTCTGGTTTGTCCTCCTAACAGCCACTACTCTATGTGTGTGAGCTCATGTCCAGAGACATGTGTGGGTGTGAGTGGTCCACCTGGCTGTGCACAGAAGTGTGTTGAAGGCTGTGAGTGTGACCCTGGTTTTGTCCTGAGCCACAACAAGTGTGTTCCCCTTAAAGACTGTGGCTGTGTCGACCCTGACGGCTCTTACCACCCTGTAAGTTTCACACTACGCATGGACAAATACACAAAGACACACATGCAAAATTTACTTTATTACATTATGTAGCAATATAGAATAAAATAATGCAATCATATCATTTGATATTGTTATTGTATTCTGTTTATGTGCTTGTGTACTGTCTAGGTGAATGACAGCTGGTACCTGGAAGGCTGTGAACATCAGTGTGTGTGTCTAAGTGGAAAAATCATCCACTGCTCCAACACCAGTTGTCTGCCTACAGAGACCTGCCAGCTGTTTGATGGAGAGTACATCTGTAAACCAAAAGGTAAAGAAAAGAAATTAAATAAAATTTTAAAACCCTCTGTGGCTCCTACTTAGTGATTTACAGGTTAATCACATTCGTTCTTCCTTTCTCACAGAGCCTACAGTTCCAGGGATCTGCTCTGTGTCCGGAGACCCTCATTACACCTCTTTTGATAATAAGGTCCATCATTTCATGGGTTCCTGTTCCTACACCTTCACTAAACCCTGCAATGAAACGTCTGGGATGCCATACTTCACTGTCGACACTCAGAATGAACACAGGGGCAATAACAAAAAAGTGTCTTATGTGAAATCAGTCATCATCAATGTGTATGGAAATAAGATTATCTTAGGCAAAGGCCGTAAGGTCCAGGTGAGATGCATTTCACAGACTTGACTGAATTGGAGTTGTGTATATGGTAGTTTAGTACTGGACGTTACAAAATACTGTTTGTTCATGCAGAAGTGTAACAGCATTACCTTCCTTGTTACAGGTAAATGGAGTTCAGTTGACAGTTCCCATCACTCTGACAAATGATATAAACATCTTCCTCAGTGGAACATTTGTAGTGCTGGAGACAAACTTTGGTCTGCGTGTTCGCTTTGATGGCAATCACCATGCCGATGTCAGTCTCCCATCCTCCTACAAAGGCTTGTTATGTGGAATGTGTGGTAAGATTCAAGAGCACAGTTCAACACAGTGATTAACAAATGAATACAGTTGTTATTAAATAAATGAATACATTTCTTGTAGAAATTATAGTGAATAATCTCTTCCACAACTATATACCGTGCTTAAATTCTCTAGTTGTTAATATTCACATTTTTACATCATTCTCAAAGGAAATTTCAATGACAACCCAGCAGATGACAACATTATGTCAAGTGGCAAACCTACAAGCAACACCAATGAGCTTGGAGAGAGCTGGCAGGTGCCTGATGACAGACCAGAGTGAGTGATAGCGCTTTTAATTATTGTGGTCACAGGACGTGTGGTGATCAAACCGATAAAGTGCATGTTGGTACATGCCTTATAATTACAGAAGAAACCTTTGCAACATGGAACTCATGAAGTAATGCCTGAGGCTAAAACGTGTTCGGGCAAATAACCTGTCTCCATTTTTCTGTGCATATGACTGATGGCTGTACAATTTTCTCAATTTTGTTCAGTCATTTGAAATGATCTTTCTGTTTATTTCTTATTCTGACTTCCAGTTGTACCCATGGAGGTGAAGATATTGTATGTGATAAAGATATTGAGAGTGAAGCTAAGAAACCAACCAGCTGTGGAATAATCACTGATCCTGATGGTGAGAACACACACACACACACACACACACTATTTGCTCCGACTGTGTCCCATCTGATGTGTCCCTCCTCTGTCCACTCAGGAATCTTCAAAGCATGCCATACTGTTGTGCCGCCTAATCCATACTTTGAGAACTGCGTTTTCGACCAGTGTGGCACAGGTGGTTCTCCAGTGGCCCTCTGCCAGGCTATTGAGAGCTACGCTGTACTTTGTGCCCAAGCTGGGGTGCCAATTAACTGGAGAAACAACACTTTCTGCCGTAAGTGTTTTATTTATTTGTCCGTGGGCATGAGGTAGAGCAACGTTTTGTTTTTACATTATCAGTAAGGTAAATGCATGCATAATTTTCAGCTTTAGTTCTTTAGTGTATCATTAGCTGCCACTGTCTCTCATTCTGATTGTTCACACCTTTCTGCACAAAAAAACGTTTGATGGTTTATTGCAGCCCCTTAATAAATTTGCTTCTTGTTTCTCTATGTCCTTCAGCCCTAAAATGTGCTGTTGGCAGTCACTATGAGCACTGTGCTACTGCATGCCCCGCCAGCTGTCAGGATCCTGGCTCAGCCAGCACATGCAAACAGCCATGTGTAGAAGGATGTGTTTGTGATGAAGGACTGATATTGAGCGGAGACAAATGTGTGCCCTTCAGTCAGTGTGGATGTACCGATAAGAACAGCAACTATAGACCTGTACGTAAACCATAATGAGTTTACTGGCATGATATCCTTAGTGATGGTCTGATGCTAACACCCTTCTGTGTTTTGTATAATTCTAATAGCTAAGTCCTATGTTCAATCATGTTTTTTTTTTTTTTAAATATGCTAATAATGGCATGTGTGCTTTACTCAGGTGGGTGAAAGCTGGTTTACTAAGGATGACTGCTCTGAACGCTGCATGTGTCATCCTTTGAACAATGTGACATGTGAAGCATGGAAGTGCAGCCCCGCACAAGAGTGTAAAGTTCAAGAAGGCCAGCTGGGCTGTGTGGATACAGGTATGCACTGTTCAATCCTGACATACTAGACCAGTCAGCTACTAGCCCACAGTACAGTAAAAGTGGGTCTATTCACACGTAGTACAAGGTCAAGGTTAACATTTAAAATTTCCAAATCAACATTCTCTTTCCAACTTCATGAAATAGCAGTTAACCAACAACAATGCTTTTGTTACATCACTCATTCAGCCTTTGATTTAACCTCTATAAATCTCTGTTTGAACAGGAGTGGGTATTTGCCACATAGCTGGCGATCCACATTACTATACCTTTGATGGTGTCATGCACACTTACATGGGCACATGTACCTACACTTTGGTGGAAGTGTGCAACACCTCCATGGTGACTCCATTTACCATTGTGGCCAAGAATGAAGAGCGTGGCCAGCCTGAGGCCTCCTATGTTCGGTCTGTCACTATCTACCTTCCAGGAGCCAATGTCACACTGAGCAAGAGCAAGAAAGTACTGGTAAGAGTCATAAAAACATTTAGTTTAGATGGGCAATACAAGAAGTATTGGTCAAGAAGTAATGTTTTTTTTTTTTTCAAAATAATTGGTCATATAGGCATGTACAGGATGTAGGATTGTTAAAATACAATACCCCTATGGAGTAGCTAGAAAATATTTGATCATTAAGTCTTCTGGTTTTGCCCTTTATAGCTGGATGGCCAAAGGATTCGTACTCCCATGGACATTACTGTCGCCAAGGCCAGGGTGTTCACCAGTGGAGTCAACAGTGTTCTGTCCACTGACTTTGGCCTCATTGTCCAGTTTGATGGTGTTCACCATGTGGAAATCACTGTTCCTGGCGACTACTTTGACAAGGTAAAAAAACATGCTGATGATACTTACAAAGGATAAGTGCTCAGAGGCTTCTAGTTGCGCTTTAACAAGGCTTTATTGCATCTCTACAACAAGCATAGGATGAGGAATTGATAAACTCAGGTGCATCATGCAAATGAAAAAAAAGATTTTGAAATTGAGTCATTTCAGTCAGTTGTAGCCAAGAAGTATTGCTCTACTATACAGGATATTGCTGCTCAATGTTTTCTATTTCCTATCAATTTGGTAGGTATGTGGAATGTGTGGTAACTACAATGGTAATTCCAGTGATGACAACTTGATGCCAAATGGCCAGCCAGCTGACAATGTCATAGAGCTGGGTAACAGCTGGAAGGCAGAGGGAGACAGTGATCCAGGGTGAGCGCTTAACACACCTCTGATACAGTATATAATAGGTAGATTTTAAATTCCAGTCATAGTAAATTTGTAGACACACAATGATCATTACAATAACGCATCCCAAGAATCAGGTGTGTGTATATATATAAGTATATAAGTACCAGGAAGAGTGATACAAATGCTTACCTGCTGAATTTGCTTATAGGTGACCACATCATATTTATTGATTTTTATGTCCTTGTCATTTTTGTTCCTCTAGATGCCAGCCAGACACACGTCCAGATGTGCACCCGAACTGCACAGCCGAGGAAGAGGAGGCCATCAGTGAACAGTGTGCCAGCATCATCATGTCAAACCTGTTCAAACCCTGCCACTCACTAATCCCTCCTGATCCCTTTGTGAAAAACTGCATCTATGACATGTGCGAGTATAATGGCATGGAGTCCACTCTGTGTGACAACGTGGAGGCCTATGCCCAGGCCTGTCAGAGCGCTGGTGTCACAATCAGCTGGAGAAACACTACCTTCTGCCGTGAGTGATCATTAAGCTACTAAAAAGGGAATGTTAATCTTAGTATACTGCACTGTAACCTTTCAGTATTTAAAACTGTAACATCATGCTGTTAATGCTTTATAGAGTCAGCTAATGAAATTACAGAGGTAAGGTTAAATGTAGAACACCTCAGATGTATGATGGCAGCCTCTATGTTCTGACCTTCCATACAGCTCTTCCATGCCCTCCAAATAGTCATTACTCAGACTGTACAGCACCATGCCCTCCCACCTGTGCAGACCTTTTCCCCATTTTCTGTCCCCTGCCACCAAATGGATGTGTGGAGGGCTGCCAGTGTAACGCAGGCTTTGTGCTGAGTGATGGCAAGTGTGTTTCACTTTCCAACTGTGGATGTGTGGACAGCAAAGGAGAATATCATGATGTAAGTCGCAAATCAACTTCGCTCCGTATCCATATAGGATTTCAAGTTACAAGAAATTATTTGTTTTTAGATTGCTTTAAACACACATACACACATAATGGCTTTAAATGAATGTTGCATGATGGGAATATTTACCTGCCGTTTATGCGCTCCCATCGTTAGCTTTCAGTGGGACACACAGTTTTGCATTTGTTATACAGACAAGACTGCCGTGGTCAGTAACTCTGCTGTGTGTCACAGGTTGGGGATTCTTGGGTGACACAACACTGTGACCAGAAGTGCACATGCAGCCACGGAGGAGTACTGAGCTGCAAGAAGTTTGAGTGTAGCTCCAGCTCCACTTGTGCTTTGAACAGTGATGGCGAGCGCTACTGCAAACCTGAGCGTGAGTCCTAGAAACCGAAAACCTTCCTGTCGGCCAGACAGTTTTTTCTTTCATTCATTTTCCCTGTCAGTATACATATAATCTTTCATGTATGTCATAATGCCCTTTTCGTACATACATACATATGTCACACCTTTTTATTCTTTTTCTTTACATTTATAGGTTTTGACAAGTGCATCATTTCTGGAGATCCACACTATCGCACCTTTGACAAATTCAATCACCACTACCAGGGCCCGTATACATACGTGCTAACCAAGGATAATAATCTACCCAGTTTCCTCACCCCCCTAACCGTGAGGGGTAAGAATGTCCGCAGAGGGGGCAACAACCGCATCTCCTACCTGCACGAGGTGTACGTGGATGTGTATGGTTTCAACATTCGCTTGCAGCAGAAGAGAGTGCTGCTGGTAAGGAAATGCATCATTTATGTTAAACGTGGCATGCATGTGGTAAAATTACGCATATAATCTTAGTGCAGTGAAACTGAAAAACGTGTCAATAATCCCCCCTAGTCATAGGGGATTACAATTTTACCACACAGTTTCTGAAATGGAAACTACTCTTGTTTACTCATGTCTGTGCGGTGGTGGTTGATGCCTTCCACAGGTTGATGGTGAGCGTGTGTTCACGCCATACAGTCCTAACCCAGGTATCAAGATCTCCTTGAACTCCTGCTACCTTCAGGTCACAACTGACTTTGGCCTCACCGTGCGCTTTGATGGCAACATGCAAGGAGGTGAGAATAAAGACAAACACCACGTGTGCAAATTAATATGTAGGCCAAGTCACATGCACACCCACATTAGAATGTATTTACTAAACAACCACAGACCACAGCACTGACAGCACAATTTCCTTTCTCGATGAACAGAGGTGATTTTGCCGAGCACCTACAAGACGTTCGTGCTTGGCCTTTGTGGAAACTATGACAGTCAGTCGAAAAATGAGTATGTGAAGCCTGATGGCACCCTCACCCGTGACCTCAATGAGTTTGGAGACAGCTGGAGAGTGAGTGACAAGCAGGGATTGGAGTTCTACACCTCAGACCAGCCACGGCACAACCGTCTGCACAAGTGAGCAAAGCACTATCAAACCGGGCCTTTTCTGCCAATCAGTGATTACTTCATTTTTTGCCTTAAGCTAATAGCAATCATCATCAGACAAAACTGCACATTTCTTTTTTCTACAGACTCTTTCTTTCTATCACCTACTCAGCTACAAAACCACCTGGCTCTAATTTACTCTCTCTCTCTCTCTCTCTGCATTTGTTTCAGGAGACAGGTGGAAGAAGATTTGAACTCAGGCTTTGACGAACTCGGATGCACTCCAGCTCAGCAGGAGGAGCTGAATGGGAGGAATAAGTGTGGAGCATTGAGTGACCCTTCAGGACCTTTTTCCCCCTGCCATGCCACCATTTTACCTGATCAATTCCAGGAGTAAGCACAGTGACCTGCATTATTGTAACAAGCTCTATCCGCAGAGCATAGATGTTAAGAATGTTTGTGTGTTGCAGGGATTGTGTGTTCGACTTGTGTGCAGAGCAGAGCAATTCAACACTGCGTTGTGACAGCTATGCTGTTTATGCCCTGGCTTGTCAGGAGCAGGGAATTAAATTAGGGGCTTGGAGACAACAGCTGGACTGTGGTATGTCTCTCACACACACACACACACATAGTTTATCAAAAGTTTGGGGACACCCAGATTCTCATTTTCATTAAGTAAGCTCTTTCTCTGTAATTTGCAGTACGTTATCACATATCATACTGTACTTTGTGTTTGTGACGGTTCAATAACAGTTACAGTGTAATAAATGTCCGAATGATTTTATTGTTCTCAGTCCAGTAAAAACATCCTTTCAGAGGCATACCTCTAAATGACCTCTAATTGACTGATTTGTCCATACTGTTATTCCAAGATGTCTCAGTATAATAATATTCTGATTCATTATTATACATTTGTGAGCCATACTATATACCATAAGCAGTTGGTGAATTTATTATGTAATATAATTTAGGAATGAGTATACTGCCTGGCCAAAGAAAAAAAAGGCATTAATATTTTGTTTGATTGCCTTTATCTTTGATTATTCAATTCAAATCAATTTTATTTGTACAGTATAACGCTTTTAACAATTGTCATTATCACAAAGCAGCTTCACACAATCAAAAGATTATAGCATGCACTTGCCATGGCACAGTTTTGACAACCTCATGCACCATGACAAAATTTAGTTAGATCAAAGAGTTGATTCGATTCATTGATTACTGGCCCGAGATGAAGTCAGGACTCTTTGTTGACCAATTCATGTGTTCAAGCATTCATTCACAATTTGAGGCCAGTAAATCTTGGTATTGTTTTCCTGGAATGAGCCAGTTACATTTTTCTATTGCTCCAATATTTATGGTCTATGGCAAATGGAAGCTTTTTTTCAATTAGCCTCAAAAACAAGTGTATTTTTCCTGCAGCTTAATACTGCACAGTTATGATCGCATTGTGTGTGTGTGTGTAAATGCACACTCTTACTTTCATTATTAAACATAGCTGTTATTTTTACTATCAATGTATTGATATCAATGCAACTTCACCAAGTGTTTAAGTGATCTCTGAGCACAGTCATTTATGTTTTGTTTTTTTCTTACCACATATATTCTGAGGTTGTTCCGGGATTTACTAATGTGTTGGACAGATCTTAACCCAACATCTGTAGTTTTAGCAACATTCTTAGTTGTTTTCTTTGCTTCATGAAGGCCAAAAATTTAATCATCTGTATCATCTTTTTCATGACCACCGTATACATCTTCTGACATGGTGGTTGTTTAAGGAATGAAAAGCTGTATCAATTAGCGTTAAGAATTGTTGTCAGCTGAAACATATAAATCACTGCAGTATTTATTCAATCAAAGTATTACGTATTTGCTCATCTAAATCCAAACAGCCAAGCAGTGTAGTGTATAATAATTTACATATTTTTAGCTGATCACATCTTTTCCTGATGAACACACGCAAATAAAACCTGAATGTGCAAGTCAACACTGCTCTTGGCTAGATTTCCTCACTGTGTGCATTGGGTGTGTATTTGGTTATAGGTCTTTCATGTGGTGCCAACAGTATCTATACAACCTGCATGACTGCATGTCCATCATCCTGCGCAAATTTGGCAGCACCCTCCGAGTGTGAGCAAACCACATGCTTAGAAGGATGTCAATGTAATAATGGATTTACCCTGAGTGGCACTGAGTGTGTCCCGTACACCGGATGTGGTTGTACCTATTTAAACCGCTACTACACTGTAAGTCCAGTGTTATGCATTCGTAATTAGAATTACCTTAAGTAAGTAAGGTAGTATGAGCTCAGAACATCTGCTTTTCTCTACACATGTACACACAGCTGAAGGAGACATTTGTGACTGAAGACTGTGCTCAGAGCTGTCAGTGTACACCCACTGGTGCTGTATGTCAACCTAAAGGCTGCAAAGAAAACCAAGTCTGTACCATCTCTAACACCATACGTGATTGCTACGACTGTAAGTGCCTCCACTTTAAACACCCACAATATGTTCCTGTCAATGAGTCAGAAAATCTGTTAATAGAAATCATGCTGCTTGCTTTCTAACCACAATAGTTTTACAGTATAAGATGTTAGGGAAATATAAGCCTGCTCTAATTGACACTGTCTTTCTCAGTGAACCCATGCTCAAGCTCACCATGCTTGAACGGTGGCACTTGTGTTGTGGGATCAGACAACAGCTACACCTGCTCATGTCCAAAAGGCTTTAAAGGGAGCAATTGTGAAACTAAAGATAATGATGGTCTAGGTAAATAAATCAAGTAATTAATTAATCAAAAATAGATCTGCAGAATTTGACTCAGTGATAATGTAGTCATAAAACAGCTGCAATCTGCTTTAAGGACTGATTGTTATACTGCCACCTTCTGTTCTAACAGATCAGACAACCATTATCCTGATTGCTGTCTTGGTACCACTTGCCGTCATCATCATCATCGTGACAATTGTGTGCATCTGCAAGAAATCTGGCAGGTATGTCCAAGAAAACAAAAGAATGCAGTTTTGCAATGTCTACCCATGACATTTCTCATATTATCAATTCTCATTCAAATCAAATGGTTGTTCATTATGCATTATTAAATCAAAATGTGAGTTGTAATGAGAACAGTGATTATATAGTGACTCTTCTTTATAGTACACTGTACTGTATGATTTGGATTTAACCTGAAAACAGCGAGTAATAACAGCGAGTGTGAAATTCCGTTCTTCTCTCAGGTACAGAAAATACAGTTACGACACTAGCAGCACAAACAGTTTACCACTGGCAAATAAAGGTATGTTTGGTGTTTTCTGGTAGAAGTTGTTTTTTTGATAAACTGATGTATAATTTAATTAACAGACTTTACCTCTTCCAGTAGGCCACACCTATGACAATCTGAGTACGACAAGGGGAAGTGTGGACAGCACAGTTTTAAAATCGTCCAACTTCTGAATCAGCCATATGTTCTAATTTCAATATGATTTCATTTTGTATTTATTAAAGTATCATTGTTGCAGGAATTAACATGTGAACAACTATTCAATTACTTTTGTCCATCATTAATGTTTTCTAATCATGTTTCACTTACTAACTTATTTGTAAACCTTACTGTAATTCTTGGTACAATACTTGGAATAATCTACTGACTTAATTAAATGTTAAGTTTTTTAAACAGTGTATGTTGTGTATTTTTATTTTTAATGAAACATGACAAGTGCCCACATCCATTTATTCAGGTCTTTCAAGTGCATTACGCAGTAGGTAATCATACTTTTTCACAAACTTTAAACACATTTTGTGATTTAAACACTTCAGATAATGAGAGTAAACCATTAGACATCAGCCATCAAATCACCTGACATTCCACAAAAAAAAGAAGAAAATTGCAATAAAGTGCTTAGATGAAAAATAAAACTTCAATAACCAATATAAGAAATGTACCAACTGGATTCCTAGAATGTAATACAAATAATAATTATTATTATTATAATAATAAAAACATAAAACTTCAATGTTTATGGAGTAGTACCAACTTCAAGTCCGCTGAGTCAAAGTTTGAAATAGTTGGACTAAAAACTATTGATTTGTTGAACATTGAAATATTGAGAGGAGTTCTTCCTACCAAAGCCATGGTATTAACATCACATTTTATAGAGTAATGCAGATCAGTCAGGTTAATCATATTTGTAAATGTCAGACCACGGAGAAATGCAAATAAGAGAACAATTAAGCAGGTAGATTCAGTGTCTAGCTAAAAACCTGTTACGTAATACAAACCAACTCAGCTAATTAAAAACCAATCGACGACCCCTCCACAAACACTGAACATGTATGCACACCAGTTCTCTATTCAAAGGGTTAAATCTGATCAGACATGGATCGATTGTAATATAAAATTAGGAGGCTTGAGTCCAACTATAAATATAGCTGAGAGGCATGTCAGCCCCCTGACCATCACCCTCCCACTCACCCCCATCACCGACTGTAACAAAATCAATACACACAAATCAATAACACGGTGCTGGTAACAACCAGTGGAGCAAAGCACTGCAGCATGGGACTTGCCGAAAATGATATAAAGAATAAAAAAGGAATCAAAATGATGTCAGACGACATGACGCCCACCGGGAGGAACCTAAAGTGGTTCATTAACTCATCTGTGGTTGTGGGTGTATGAGAGTGCATGTGTAAAGGCAAAGCACGATGAAAAGAGGGGGAAAAAACCTCGAGCTGGATATGGCTGAGATCACAAAAGAACATTTCATATCCCATTAAATGTATAACAATCATGAATCATCACCACCGTTAGAGAAGAAAGCTGTTATATACGTGACTGTTTCTAATAATTTAAGACTACGCTGTACTGGAGCACTGCAGTCTTCATTCAAAGATTGCATAACATTTTGATTCAGCCAAAGAGAAAGTCAAAAGCTGATGCTGCGCTGCCTCAGGAGCATTTCAGTTTCCCAAATACAACACTTAAGATTGAAATTTACTGTGATACATAATAGCAGCTTATATCCGGTGTCAATGACAAAATTAAAAACCTAAAATAATCAATTTATAGACTCATAAATAAAATAAAATAAAACATTAAATCATTAAAATAAAGAAATACAAAGGATTGTGCTGGAGCAAAGGAATGGATGTAGATATTAAGACAGACAAGACCATGAAAAATAAATAAATGCATTTACATTCAGAAATCATTAAAAAAATAAATAAAAAAAGGTAACCACTGGTGGCGATCAGTGGAACAGCATACTGTAATACAGAACAGTCAGAGAAGGCTCAAAAATGCTATAAACAAATATTCATGCAGGTCGACTGCCTTTCAAGTCCTGTTTCATGACCTCGTGTGTGGCTTTACACACTAGCCTCCACAAAGTGAACTGAAATAAAATTGGCTACATTAAAAAAAAAAAAGCCTTAAAGTGACTGAACGTCCTCACACATTTATAGATTACAGCATTTCTGCATTTTCATTTTACCTGCCTTTCAGAATCAAGTCGACAGACCATAGCATACTTTAATCTGAAAATAGATGCGGAGCCTTAATGCACAGCATGTAAACAATGAACACATTGAAACAAAAAAATTTTTTTTTTTAAATGCACCCCTGACTTGAACACTACTAAAACTTAAAAGACCCTGTGCCTGCTACATTACAGTGAACCTTAAACATTCCCCTTTTCTACGTTTTTAGAACAAATCAGCTCAAGTAGAATAATTAACAGCTCACTACAACTTTCAAAATTAAATTCGAATGTGAAGCTTCCTATTGTGTGTGCATGTGTGTGCATGCGTGTGTGTGTGTGTGTGTGTGTGTGTGTGTGTGTACATTTAGCTGTGTGACTCCAGCACCAGCACTTTGCACTCGCGCTTGGCGATCTTATCGAGTGATAAAATGCTCCGTTCCGGGGGGAGGTAGAGTGGCCGGCCGACCGGAGAGCCGACAGGAGGAGTGATTGCGCGCCGTTCCATAACACTGCCTGTCCTGCAATAAGACAAAAATACAAGTCTACAATTAAAGTGCATGAAGAGACCGTGTTGGTGCTGGCTCATTCAAATAACTTTTGATCCGCCTTAGAGTTGCTCAGTAAACCGGAGCACTTTTTTTTTGTAGATTCAAGCTGCTAAACTGAAAGTGCAAACTGAGTCATGTGGGGTCTAAAAAGCAGAAATGTGATAACGTTTGAGATATCTGAGACAACAATTTCAAGCAGAAAGTAAAAGCTGGATGTGATGCACAAAAATGTACTTATAAAAATATCTATCCATTTTGTTATCACTGGCTTTATGTTCTCTTGGCTGAGCTGATTTTTGTGATTTGTGGCCAACAAATAAATGAGTTTTACAACTAAGTTTATAGCCCTGTCTATC
>JAOVVA010000044.1:12127823-12145446 GCA_028565275.1 Leiocassis micropogon
TATGTATTCAAATGCAAATTATTTCTCAGTTATTATATCCATTTTATGTGTCAGTCTGGAGAGAAAAAAAAATGGCCAGATGTCATAGTGTCTAAATTCTGCCAAGCAGAGACAAATGATGGTGTAAAAAAAAAAAAAAAAAAAAAGTTTTGACCTAAATTAATTTTTTCCTGCCAATAATTCTATCTGACTTTTCCTCTTTAGAAAACTACATATGTACAGTATTTCACCAAAACGAGAAGAAATATTTCAAATAGTTACATTCCACTATGACATGGACAGAAGCCTAATGTAATCAATCTGTGATCAGGCTCCAGCTGTCCAAGATAAACACAGGTAATGCAGCATACAAACAGTTTTTGCATCTTAATCATATTAGCAATTCGCCTATCTGAATTACACCCTTTCCAACCTCGACATGTTTGACAGACAAATTAAGGACACCCCAGTGGTCATATTTTGTTGGCATCAAGCTAGGGCCTCAACTCAGATGAGTGATATACTGTATATTTTCTTCCATTTCAGATTTAAACAATAGAATATGTGTGTATGTTAATTGAAGCTAAATCTGAGGCTGAGTCTAACAAAAATTAAATAATAAAAATAATTAAATTATTTGTCACTTCCAAATACGGTGAAATAATTTTTTCGCATAACCCAGTTAGGATAATGGGGTCAGGGCGCAGGGTCAGCCATGATACAGCACCCCTGGAGCAGTTAGGCAACTTGGCAGTGCTGGGTCGTGAACCGCCAACCTTCCAATGAGTAACTCAGTAACCCACAGCCTTAACCGTTTGAGCCACCAATGCACTATATACTGTACACTTGTATATAGCGTAATTCATTTAATGATGATATGTTTTACTTTTATTTTTGAGCCATGTGCAACCATGTGTTGATTTAAAGTCACTCTGTAAACGGGGAAGGAACTTGGAGAAAGAAGAATAAGAAGGATACTCCAGGTTGACTTCTCTATTGTCATGGCATTTCATGTCATAAACGACATGCTTCCCGTTTACTCTGCTGAGAAAGGAGAGTTCACCGAGCAAAAATAATAATTATGCCATCAAAAGCAAAGAACAACTGTTTGCACTATTTGGTGTAGATATATTTTCTTTTTTTAAATAAAGTATAATACGTGTCTTCATGGCAGTCTTTATGTGTTCAGCAACTTACAGCCAGTTTGCCAGTGTTTACAAGTATATATGTTCATAAGTTCAATTCATAATAAATAATAACAATGTTCATGGTTTTGTTTTGCTTTACTGTATCAAAAGCATACTGAACTGTGACTTCAAAACTGATTTTGGATGTTGTTACACCCCTGGTGTAATGTATTTCCTACATTTTCCTATGTGACAGTAGTGTTGCTTCTCCTTAAACACGAGGGGTGTTCAGGTCACACCGGAACTTGTGATTAAAATTTTCAATAAATGAAAATGGTGCAAACCTGATACAGAACATTTACAGAAGACTTCAAACACAGTAAGGTGACAGGACTGCAAAATGTTTTAAAGAAGGCCGTATGTTCATGAATGAGATCCCAGCCAAGGTGGCTCAGAGCCCACTGCAGAAGCAGATAGTTCGATGCTGAGATAAGTGCATTAGTTTAATAGGGAATTATATTGAGAAATAAAAGTAGTGTTTATTTTTATAACTATGTTCCTTTCAAAACTTTAAATGGTTGTGCTCTTTGTGTGTGGCCTGGAAAACCCCGTCACATGATCAAGGTTTGACATTTTATTCTATATATAGTTATGCAAAACTACAGATTTCCTGAACTGAAGGAAAACCTCAAAAGTCCCGGTTTGACTTAACCACCCCTCTTAAGATTTTCAGATTATAACTGTAAGGGTACTGGACCCATTGACACTGAATCTATAAATGCGAATTAAAATTTCTTTCTTTTCCACTTGGGGAGGGCTGTAACTTTACTTCTGTTTATATGCACAAAATAGTAACAATTACAGTTCAGGAAAGCCTGTAGTTTTGCATAACTATATATAGAATAAAATGTCAAACCTTGATCCAGTGATGAGGGGTTTTCCAGGCCCCACACAAAGAGCACAACCATTTAAAGTTTCATAATCTTGCAGAAGACAGAACCCAAGACAAATTAGATGTATGCAAATGCAGTGGCTGCTCAGTGGTTAAGATGTTAGATTACTGATCGGAGGATCATGAGTTCAAACCCCTGCACCGTCACCCTGCCAGTGTTGGGCCTTTGAGCAACCTTGAACTGCTCAGATGAGATTAACGTAAGTCATGCTGGATAAGGGCATTGAAAAATGTTAATATTAATATCCAAGAGAAAATCAATACGAACATACTCAGTAAAATACTATTGCTGGTTTTAGTATTATATTGTTATCGACTACAAAGCACAGTCTTTGAGCTGTGTTTGGGCAGGTCTAGTATTTATCAGCACATAGCAGCAAGCTCTGATAAGCCTAAAGACAGAGTGACAAACTCACACAATTACCCTAGGCTAATAATATGCTGCACTTACCTTCACTTTAAGTGTGTTGACCGGTAGTTTATCCAAGGACACAGTCAGGGGGAAGATGACTTCATCATTAAGAACGACTGGCTCGTCCACAGGAGACTGATCATATCATGTGTTTGAGAAACATGCAACACAAAGGGCAATAAGCATGTTAAAATTCCTACTATATTAGTCCTTACACATGCATTATATTTGCATGTAATATTTGGCATTGAGGGACATTTAGAAAAGGCTTACACAAAGGGTGTAACCAAAGGGACAGCTGTGCAAATATTAGACCGAGGCCCAGACTTTGTTCAGAGCGTTGATTTCTCACAATGTGTTTCCATACATAAACTTTAAAGCATACAGGTACTGGTTTTATTGTGGAAGACGTGCAGTAATGGCTAGAGCTGCACTATTGCTAACTACTAGACGTAGTGTTATTATTAGATTACAGCCCTTTATACTGCCTAGAGAACTGTTTGAAGGTTAAATGCTAAACCACAATCCTTTTAGCAAACCCAGTGTATTTAACTCTGTCCTCAGGTCTAGGTACACAATTAGTTATGGCAGACAAGATTGTGCTTTATGCAGAATGTAATATAAAGTCTATGACTAACACTACTGCTGACCAGATTACACGGTTATAATTCTTTATTAATTGTAGTAATTGTTAAGACTATATCCAGGTCGTGTAAGAAGACTGCCTGACAGACCGTGTCCAAAATCACATACTGTATATGAATTGGTTGTAAGAAGTATTGCTTGTTTTATTTGTTTGAATATTTTTCTGTAAATCAAACAAAACAATTGTTATTTTCTCATCAAGCTTTTATTTGATTAGGATTGTTAAACTTCCCAACTTTTTTCAGAAAAATCTCACCATTTGTCTTATGAAGGGTTAAAATATTCGTATATGATTGGTTCGATCTTCTTTTCACATGAAATGCGAACCAATTGATCGCAAAGGCAGAACTGAACAGTTCAGAACAGTTTAGACAACACCATGTTATGAATATTTATTAATTATTAAATCTGTCATTGTTCTTGTAAAACATTTTATGTTTCATCTTGCATTATGTTTTTAATAATAATGCAAGTATACATGTCATTTATGTTGCACAATGTTTTTTCTCCTCCTCTATCCCTTTAGAGGCTCAGTAGTTAGTTAAGCTGACATGTGTGCAGTTTAACCTTTTATTTTTTATCAACAGTTCAAGATAAATGCCTTCTCTAATGTGTATTTAATGGTTACTTTCTGACCAAACTTGTAAGATTGATTTTAGGTGCAAAACTGAGTTAGTCTTTAACAAAAGCCAGGAACAAAACTGGACCTGAAACACTTGTACCAGTGCCTACTCATCCTAGTATTTCACTACCACGTCGGCATCATTGCTGTAGATTACTGCACAACGTAATAGTCACTGTCCAAATTTTATCATGCATTTATGGCATCCTGTTTAAACAAAATACGTGAGACAAATTCTACATAAAGCAGATGCACCACAGTCAGCAAATACACATCTTCATGAAGGACCAGCATGGCTGATAACTGGCAAGTGGCAGCTCATTATTCAAATTTTATCATGCATTTATGGCATCCTGGTTCCATAAAGTAATTGACCAAAATACATGAGACAAATTCTACATGAAGCAGATGCACCCAATATTGTCAGCTAATACACACCATGAAGGACCAGCGTAGCAGGTGTGCCTGATAAGTGAGTGTAGGAATATAACCAGTTCAAACAATCTATTCACTTATTCACTCATGGGTCTGATGAAAGAGCAAATAATATAAGGAAGCGGACACCACCCACAGCAGTGCCTGTGAACTCTGAAGTTCAAACCAAAATAATAATAGTCCTGTGTGAGTAATATCGTTTCATCATCGTCTACTACTTTATCCTGTATACAGGGTCGCGGAGGGGCCAATCCATCACAGGGTGCACATACGCACACATTATGGGCAATTTGGGAACGCCAATTAGTGTAATCTGCATGTCTTTGGACTGTGAGAGGAAACCGGAGCACCCAGAGAAAACCCAACAGGCATGGTGACATGATGCAAACTCCATGCACACCAAGTCAGGAATCAAACTCGCAACCTATATATTTATAGGTTTATAACCTAAATAAACATACACACACAGCAATGCATATGTATGTATATATGTATATGTATGTACACACACATGTATATTTTATATAAACAATGTATACATTTTTTTATTCATTTATTTGTGTGTGTGTGTGTGTGTGTGTGTGTGTGTATATACTGGCCCACCTGGACGGGTGCCCTGCGGAACTCCCTGGCGCCGTTCCCGGGGTTATTGTGGATGAGAAGCGGTTTACACTCCCTGAACCCGCGGTATGTCGTGGCTCCTCTAACTGAGCAGCTCCCTGCATCATCTTCATCACTCTCCTCCTCCTCGGCTGCATCCTCCCCGGAGCGATCCCTCCCTCGCGCCCTGCTCTCACCCGGACACACACTGGCGAGCGCGCGCAGGGACGCGGCAAGTTCGCGCCAGCCGCGGCCCGCGCGCTCCTCACTGCCCCCGGAGCCCGTGCCGCTCTGCGCGCGCAGCACCAGCAGGAAGCGCACCGTCTCCCCCAGGTAGAGGTGGCTGCGGCGCGGCAGGGTGCGGTACCTAGCCGGGTCTGACAGGTCGGAAATGGGCACCGCGGGGAAATACATAAAATACTCGCACTGCGATTCCATCATCAGAACCATGACTGGGGTGTTATTATCACCGCGAAAGCCAGAGAGCTAGCTAGCTAGCTAGGCTAATAGATCCGGGTGCCTGTTTAACTAGCAGGGGCAAAACATCCTCTCTGCAGACATAAATCCTCGAATCGCCCCTCTCTCACGTGTACGTCTGTTTACATCACAATTATCTGCAATAAATACGATTAAAATTCATCCTGTTATGTCGTTGCTCTCCCATCTCCTGTAGCACATTCAAACCAGTTTCAGGATTATTAATCGAGTCACATTGGCGTGCCGTGCAGCTAAGGAGCGATAATACAACTAGGCATTACTAGTAGATTATCGAAAAACAATTCTGAGACATTTATGCTCTAGCGCATGATTTGACTTTAAAGTTGCCTTTAATTTAACTAAATAAATACTGACGTCTACTGGAAAAAATAAAGAAAAATAGCCTTTCATAATAACCATTTGTTTTTACCCCTGGATATCAAGTTGAAACACTAGGACGAGCTGGTCTTCTATATGTAAGTTGGTGTTAAGTTACTGTATTTCCATTTAATTAACCACTCTATGAAATTAATTGCCAGGAACCAAGCAGTGTGAAAAGCCTTTTTTTTTTTTGGACTGCCTTTAGCTTTGATTACAACGCACATTCATTTCGTTATGTTTTTGCAAATCACAAAACTTCTTTCCATTCTGGGCTATGTTAATTTTTGCAGATGTTGTGTATTGATGACAGGCAAGTCTACTCTGGCACATTCTGAAGACTTTCAACATGGGTAAAATCAGGCGATGTCAATTCATGACATCAGGGAAGAAAAAATGCATACATGTGGTAACCTGCTCATTTAACAACCCTAGATAATAACAGAGGCCACAATACATGATGGGAACATCGCATCGCTTCATGCACTTCCCTTCTTACCCTGATGCACCCATAACTCTGGAATAAGGTCAATCGGAACTCATCAGACTACATGACATTTTTCCATTGCTTTGAAGTCTACTCTTTATGCTTCCTTGAATTTTTTTTTCTGATGACTCTCACTAACAAGTGGTTTTCTTATGACCACACAGTTGTTTAGTCCCAGTCATGTGAGTTCTTAATAAATACTGTTACTTTCACTATTAAACATCCGTGTTATTTCTACTGTCGATTTTTGACCAAGTGACCCTGACCCTGCCCGGAGTCATTCATGATTTTCTTCTGACCATATTTCTTCTCCAAAGCTAATATTTTACCACTATCCTTCCAGGTTTTAATGAGGCATTTCAGTCATTTACAGTAATCTCCTTAGTTGGGTTTTTTTTGTTTGTTTCAGGCCTTCTAAAACACAGTGATATCTTTTCTGTGACAGAAGGATATATCTTCTGACATGGTTGTTTAAGAAATTAGAAACTACACATTGAATTAGTTAAGAGTTAAAAGAATTGTTGCCAACTGAATCATAATAATCATTGCAGAATTTATCAACCAAAGTATCAACCTTTTATTTATCAACCTTAATATTTGATAATTTAAATCTAAAAGTGACATCTTTTGACCAGGAAGTGTAGTAGACCTATAAAATAAAGTTAACTCATTCATTCTTATTGTGTTCTGCATGTGCAGATTTAATAGAATCTATAGCTGTAGTAAAATAAAATAAAGTAAAATAAAGTTAACTTATTCATTCTTAATGTGTTCTGCAGGTACAGATTTCATAGAATCTATAGCTTTAGTAAATAGATTTTGTTTTGTACAGATTGGATTCTTTTTACAGGAATTTATTTTACATTTGAATGACCACTGGATGCAAAAGGTTTATAAACCTCTGGTGTAGGCTACTAAACAAATTTGGGGGCATTTGGCGTGGAAATGGCCTGTTCAATACAAAAAGACAAAAATCACTCCATTGATTCAGTTATCGAAAGTTTTATTTTATTCCATTCAACCTTTTTTCCTATCCATCTACATACAAGTAAAATATAGATCCAAGACATACTTACAAAGGTATTTTAAAATATTATTACTAACCAAACTTTAATATTCAAGTAACAAAGAGAACCAGAATAAACATAATGCACAGATTTACAAGGTTCAAATGGAATATCTACTTTATTGTAAATGTACTATTAGGTAAAACATTATGACAGAGTGTCAGCATTACATTAAATTTGCAGCATCGACATAAGATTCTGGTACTGAGGAAAGTTTGCTGAGTCAAAGCAAAATTTTCTTGCTTCATACTTCTTAGACATCTCCCTATTAAGATTTTTGTTTCCGTTAGTAGCATCGAATGTGCCTTAGGGGGATTTTAAGATAAGACCAACAGTTAAAAAACCCACACATCTCAATTACAGCTTAGAATTTCTATTTTCACAGTCACAGGTTATGTTTTTCGTAACTAAAAAGTATCGGCAACTCTTTGGTGTACCTTTAAACTAGCATCAGTGGTGTAAATGGAAATTCAAGTTTTATTTTCCATACCGTCAATGACTGTAATCTAATATAGGTGTTGACAGAATAATGAAAAGACCAGCATTTTTTTGTGTTGTTTGTTTGTACGTTTGTTCGTTCTGTCTACAAAGCCATTTCTCTTTTTGCGGGCAGAATGCTAGAATGTCAGTGCTAAACAAATATGTACTGCCAGACACAGGTAAATTAAGTCGAAGACTTTCTCTAGTTTCTTAAATAAAATAAAAAACACACGCACCAATTTCAGGAAAAGCTGATAAAAAGGCTACAACACATATAAATCAAACCATATTGCTTTTGTACAACCTCCAAAAGTCTGTTAGGTACTTATGTGTTTACTAGTTGCCAAATGGCAGCCCCTACAAAGTACAAATTTTGTCAACATGAAGATGCAAAGCTTTGGTTGAGAAAGTCTTGATTAGTGTTCCGCTTTATTTCCATCATGCAATATGCTGGCATAAGTGTCAGTATCGGCTGGCACGCACTTTCAAACCCCCACCACAATTATCTGCCATCTTGTACAAAACATTAGCTCTAAATTGATTTAGAATTTGAAACAGAAAAATTTCTCTAATAAACAGATTTTTCATTAGAAATGTTTTTGTTTGGATTTTCTCTAACTCCAGCATTCCCATATGGAAACTGCCCTCAGCCAAAATGGATTTGTTATAGAAAAGTACAGCAAAATACAAAATCAAGATGTAGTGTGACAATAACAGAGATGAATCTGGATTGCTATTAAATACTGGTGTCAATGAGTGCTATTTATAAACATGCACAAAGTATTTTAACATACACTACACATCATCACAATAATTATAAAGACTACACATGGAGTGCTGTTTTAATAATTATGCTTGAACTGATCAAAGTTCGAAACTTATGAATTTAAACATGGAAGTCAAGCAACCCGTTTGTATGTTCAGCTTTATCAAGCTGTACGGTGCATTTCAGTTGATTTCATACTAAATTCACATACCATCATTTTACATACCACATGACTGAGATACTTGCAAATTATAAAATTATAAATACATTACTTACATTAAGATCTGTTTTTTTTTCTTTTTTCTTAACAATTAAGCCCTGTTCCAATTTGTTTCATATGGTAAGGCAAAAATCACATAATTTTGGTTTTTAGACTTACATGTATTAGGTTATTTATGGATGTTCTTGTATTCAGTTACAGTACCAGTTAAAGGTTTGGACACAGGTTTGGATTTATTTTCTACATTCTACAACAATAGTGGATGTTTTTTAAAACTATGAAATAACACGTATAGCATTAGCTAACTAGAACAACAATAGTTAGTTGTTATTTTAAGACACGAGTGTCGGCTGTTCTGGAAAAGTCCTTGCAAGAACAATATTTGCAAAACCCATCAATCACCATGATGAACCTGGCTATCATGAAGACCATCAGAGGAAAGCAAAACCAAAACTTACCTCTGCTGCAGAGAAGAAGTTCATTTAGAATTACCCTACTCAGAAATCACCAATTAACAAACAGCACTTCAGATTAGACCCATCAAAAGCAGATACATCTTAATATCAACTGTTCAAATGAGATTATTGCATATTTTGGAAATAAAAAGCAGGAAAGACCATGCAATTAGAAGGTGTGTCCAAACATTTAGCTGATACTGTATAATTGACCCATCTCCAGAGGATTCATCTCTTTGACTTCGATTTCACTAGCAAACCTCAGCATACACATGCACACATCTACCTACATCAAGTCTGTTAAGTGGTATCAGTTTACTGTCGTAAAAAAAACCCAAAAAAAAACAAACTGAAAGGCAGAACTGACATCATTGGTTATAATGCACTAATGTTTAATTAAGTACACTAAGTATTTACAGATGATTTTAATTTAAATTCATCTGGAATGACAAATAAATAAAATTTTAGACAGATATTCAATACTGCAACATAAATAATAACCAATAACCTCTCACAGGAGCCAGGAGGTAGATTACAGTGAGCAGAATAGCCTACTCCATCTAATGGGCCAAAAACAGCCAATTACTCATTTAATTTATGATTAATTATTTCGGTGTCATCAACTGGAGACTTTTTATATAGCTTATATAATATGCACCATGATACTATGCCATGAGTGCCATGACCATGACAAGTTTTATTATGGTAACTAATGCAAAAAAAAGTACTGTATTCCAAACAGTGTCTTCCTCCTACAGTCCTGCACTGCAACGCTAACTGCCACTGTTAGATGTACTGATCATAAATCAATTCCTGACACCCAAACCAATGTCATTGATTTTCTTTGCATTCATTCCCAAGATTTGTGCCAGACAGTAAGAGTATTATGATTCTGCTTTAGTGGTTTTTGTACTCCAGTCGATGGCTTTGCGCTCTATTTCAGCACTGTCACTAGGCACATAAGCAATGTCAATCGGAAAAGTGCTATGTGGCTTAACGCCAAATTGTCTGTGGGTAGGAGGGAGCGTGAAATGGAAAGGTTGTTTGTGGGAGTCAGAGACAACGGGTAGCATTCAAAATGCTTTTTTGTACCGTCACAGCTCAAGTAAAGCAGCAGAAGTATCAGAAACCATGCACCATGATGTAAACAAGCTGCATCACACTTTACCCAGCATGCATCATTCCCAATGCTGTATTCTGGGGCCAACTGCATTGTAATTGTACCACTGTATACCTCATTACAGTGCTCATTAGACACAATGACATCCAAGTCAAATGATACCTACATGATACCTACAAAGGACAGGATGAAAAGGAGTTCAGAAGCCTAGCAAGTATTACAAGTCAGGATCTAACTCCAGCTCTGAGTAGTGCAGTGCAGAGCCCCAGTGGAGCCATAAATCAGGAAAACAAATGTAGCTATTTCACTCACTATCTCAGTTTTCCCTTAATGTCCACATGTTCTTGGGAGTGATTACGGGCCAGTATGGTTCCATCCCAATCCCTCTCTAATGATTCACCAGCCTGCTGTCCAGTCCGATGAGGTGGCAAATCCTTTTTAACAGCAAGCCCATTTGCAGCCGGTGCTGGTCCTGGAAACTGCTGTGCACGTGGAAACTGTCTGAGATCCAACAGATCCTTGTATTGGATCTCTGGCCTAATCATACGCAGACAGGCTTGCCTCGTGGCATTGTCCAGACCTGGCTGCAACTCGTACCCCAAAATCTTCACCATGCCACTCTGAAAGGGACGGATGGCCCTGTCCCGAATACGGCTAGCTTCAATCGGCTGGCCTCCATCGCGCAGACACACACCGGCCAGAACCTCCCGTCTGCTCCTCAATAAGGCAACCTCAGCATGCATCCTCGCTTGGCCAAATCTCTCTACCCTGTCCCAGAAAGTGCTGTTAAAGGCTTGGTACAGGTGCCAGTCCAGGGCGTTCCAATCACGCAGCTTCTGGCGCTGCTCTTCCGTCAGTGCTAAAGATGCTGAAGCAGCTGCCTTTCCCACCCAGCCAGACCGGCTTTTGGATATCTGCTGTCTAGCGTTCAGGCTAAAAGACACAACAGAATCCAGAGGCCAGCAAAGAGCATGTCTGAGCAGCACCATGGACTGGTCAAAGTACTCAGACAAAAGGATAAGTTTAAAGTTGCGTCGTACTGTTGCTTCACCACGCTTTGCAAGTGCCAATGAGTAGTTAGCATTGTGATCAAGGCCAAAGTCAAACCACAGCAGGTTGCGGGCATAGTGGTTGTTGCGCAGTTGAGGCTCATAGTATTTGTACGGGTTATCGGCAAAGTCGCCTAGTCCCTTTGAACGTCGAAAGGCAGGGGCAACATTTTTGTAATAGGCATAAGATGACTCAGCTAATGCCACGGGGTCTCGTAAAATGGAGAAATAAAACGTACTTGCAGGCATGACTTTCTCCACCTGTCAAAAGAGAATAGAAGCTTTTAGTATCTAGTGAACATTAAGTGTACTAGACATGTATACAATAAGAAACTGGTTCACAGCTCTATTCCTGGAGAGCCATTGTCCTATAGAGTTTGAGGCGTCCCATACTCCTCAACAAATTAGCTGATCTTTTAGCTCTTTACATTATACAAGTGTACAATGTGGGATGGATGTTGGAAAAACTGCAAACTGTGCATTATGCAAATATACACAGTCTACAGTATTGTAAATAAGTTTCACTTTAGAAAATGTAGCATTGATCAGAGGACCCACCTATGCTTTGTTTTGGGTCAGCACTAAAACAGTCCTAACAAACATTTCCTTCAGCTTGGGTATGTTGCCGCTTGCTCCCTCTTGTGGGACAACATCTGCCTGCTAAGTGCAAGTAGGTGGATGAGTGGGAAGTTGACTGAGTAAATGAGTGGATCACATGCATTCCTAAGAGTATGTGGGAACTGGAACATGAACTACAGAGCTTCCTGTTTCCTTCCTTAACCCGATTTTATCTCTACAACATATTCTTTGTACAGTCCTGGGTGGGGTGAATACTGAGCTGAATACTTCTAGGGGAGATGGCTGAAGCCTATACTTGTTAAAATACGGATGCTGGTCTGCTTGTAATGGCAATGTATAACAGGTGACATTCAATATGTTCAATATTAATGTGTTACAAGCTAGGTCCAAGAATTGGTTAAGTACTAAAAATCACCTCACTCAGATAAAACATTGTTAAATTCACTGTTCCTTCATGACAAAATATCAAGACCACAGTGTCATGGAAACATAGTGAACAACTTTTATTTCCATACCTCTGGCTTGTAGAAGCGCATGTGGTTTCCCATGATGTCAAATTCGACTACATGGGGACCCCTGTACCCTTTGACCCTCTGGGCTATGAAGGGGAGTGGATAGCCAAACTGGTAGCCCATTGGGAGGGCAAAACGTAGACCCTGCTCCTCACCGAAGCGGTAGAGCATGTTGAGAACGGTGCTGCTGGCTGTCTTGTGAGTCTTCAGGAACATGATGTGTTTTTGTGGCCTGCAGGAGCCAAGAGGAGGCCCCTGACCGCTCTCGGAAAGAGAGAACAGAGACCGAGGCCGCTCTGGCTGTACCCAGCTAACATTAAAAAAAAGAAGCAAATACATAAGGATGTGTCTAATCAGATATCAGAGATAGGTAATAAAAAGACAATAAGAGATGATAATAAAGAAATTATTCTGTAAGAGTAAGTAAAATTATATTCCTATGTGTAAATACCACTGTCAATATTCAGAGTCTCATAAAAAGGAGATACTACACACTGATACAAATGTGATAAATCAGTAAGAAAACAAAAACTGAGAAGCACAACAGATGGAAGACACAAACAAAAAGAACCAAAAAACAAATACAAATACAGATTGTGTCAGAATACATTAGTACGTTTACTGATGAAATTGTTCCAAAAATCAATTCTCTGTCATTTCCCAACACAACTCTCTGGGTCAGTGATGGTGTCTACACCAAGCTGAAAGTATGAACTGCTGATTTAGACTCAACCTGGTGGCTTATATGAAGGCCAGATACAGCCAATGCTGCTATGCTGAAAGTGCACTTTAACACTCTCAAATATTGAAGAAGATAGGTCTTTAGTCGTTGTTTAAAGATTGCCAGTGACCCAGCAGTATGAACATCTAGAGGAAGTTCATTCCACCTAGGTGCCAGAACAGAAAACAGCCCAGATACATGTCTTCCTCGATCCCTGAGAGATGGTGAGACCAGCTGAGCAGTTCTGGAGAATCGGAGGGAACGTGTTGCAGTGGGGGTGTGATTAGTGTTGAGAGGTAACTGGGTGCTGGGCCATTTTTATCTTTGTAGGCAAGCATCAGTGTTTTGAATTTGATGTGGGCAGCTACAGGAAGCCAGTGCAGGAAGCGGAAAAGTGAGGTGGTGTGGAAGAACTTAGGTAGGTTGAAAACGGGACATGCAGCTGCACCTCTCATCCCGTGCATAAATAACTACTGTCATTTCGCACTGACCCCACTATCATGAAGGTTTTTTTGAGCGGCTATGTTAGAATCCACATCTGCATTTCCCGATCTGTCACCATGAACCTTTGCATACTGTTCCAACAGATGATAGATGCCACTCCCCTGGTAATGCCCTGGTACACCACTCATGGTCAAAAAATAAACACCTATATAAAAATTTTATTTCGGGAATACTGATCAGTATTTAAAAACAACTGTGTCTTTTAAACTAACTAAAGGCATGGAAACACATGTACAACTGGATCATGGACTTTTGGACCATTGACAGGCAGACCTGTCATCTGAATACAGACTTCTCTTGTACTTGCTGATCAGGTATGAGTGCATCACCAGCCTCCTTACAAATGGAGAAGTGATAATGTACAGAGAGTTACTGAGCTCAAAGATTTCCTATATTGGTGCCATGATTGGTGCCACTTGTCATGGAAAAAGACGGACTTTGGTTTACAAATCACTGATGACCTCACCTACCTGCTGTCATGTTATGATTCAGGTGTGCCACCCGGCACACTAAAAACAACTTTAGAGAAGACCCTAACATTTTCACCAACTCCTACCCTTGTACCATAGAAATCATCCTAACTGGGTGCATTACTGCCTGGTATGGCTGTTGCTCCACCCGCAACACTAAGGCTCTCCAGAAAGAGCTGAGATTAACAGAACCATTACGGTGAATAGACTCCCAGCCATATAAAACATCTACCAGATGCATTGCCTGAGGATAGCACATCTCATTCCCTGCACAAAGTGTTTTCCAGATTTCTATTTGGCACACACTATAGGAGTAATCATTAAAGAACAAAAAGTTAAAAAGTAGCTTTACCTAAAGGGTGTTAGGGAAGTTGTAGTTCAGTTTATTTACATTCTCTCTGTCAGGAAGTCACTTTGCATGCTTGTCATACCTTCATCAATGTTCAAATAAACTTGATTTAATAGCAAATATATATTTACTGTATACTATTAGTACTGACATTGTGTGATTATGGCTGTAGAAGAGCACTTTTGCTAAGTTTGGGTGTTCTTATCATATAATGGTGAAATAAAGGGTGGACCAAAAGATTCCACTCCAATACTTCACTATTCATATCTCTATTCATAAACTATTAAAGCTACTTCGCTAGAAAAAAAAAGCCAAATTAAACTTCATTCTTTTCTCTTTAAACTAGGGCTGCACCAATGCATTAACATAATCGATTACATTGATTACATAAATACTTGGGAAGGAAATCACCACTCACCACCTGATAGGATCTTCTCATGATACGTACAGTAGGTGCCAATTTGACTAATATTGCGATTCTCAAAGTATTGCAACTTTAATAAATATCCTAATTCGAGTTGACCTTGAACAACTCAAAAAATTAGTTATAACTCGAACGTTTTATACCTTACCTTTATTTAACATCTTCACAACTAAATTGAACATGAGTAAATAAATGTAGCCCATTCCTTATAACTTTACTTTTCTACCGGAAAAACCACCGGCAGCATGTAAACAATACAAAATTACTTCAAATACAAGAGTAATATTTAACTTCAATTTTAATTAAACAAAAATCATCCGCTATGATTATAATTTCTATAAAAACTTCACCTCACAGGATAGCAATGTGTGAATAGTTTAGAGTGTACCATCTATACGATTATACAAAGACAATTATGCTTTATACCTTAAACGTCTTCAAAGTCTTCAGCGCGTGTTGAGCAGTAATGAGCATGTAGCTGCAAACAGCTTCCAACGTGGGCACACGTGGCTTCTAATGCACATGTTTTGAGACTAAGTAGTGCTATAGTGTTTTGAGACTGGTGTAAGAGTGTGTAATGAGTGTGTTGAGACTCTCGACAACTTTTGATAATGTAACACCATAAAAATATGTCTGTTGCAGCACTCAAAAGGGACAGAATCAGTTATATTCTAAGGCTGAGCGGTCCCTGGTTGATCGCCAGATCTCTATTATAAATGTAATAAATTATTCAAAAATCAATTTGGGAGACAATGTAGTGATACATGAATCGGCACACAAAAGAATCGCAATTCATAAATGAATCAATTTTTTCTCCCCATCTTTAGTAAATACCTTGACTTCCATGGAGTGCATCGATGCATTGCAATATTTATTATCTTCCCCAATTTTACCAGCGCATAGTGGAATATGAGTCTTTATTACTCAAAATCCAAACCTGATAATCCGACATATGGTAATTCTTTGCACATTGTCACATTGGCATCTTGAGGATTGACCACAAGTTCTCAATGGGATTAGGGTCTAGGGAGTTTCCTGGCCATGGACCCAACATTATGATGTTTTAATATTTATTTTACAAAAAAATGTTTCCTACATGAAAAAACAACTATAACTATATAACTATAAATAAAAGAACGAATAAGTCGAATTAAACAGGAAATCGTTTGTTCTTTTGTCACCTGACTCTCATAGACGCTATGCAGTAAATTAAACAGGAAATAGAATTGAACGGTTCTTTTCATGAGTCTTCTAGTCCGAGTCGTTCGTTCTTTTGAATCTATTGCATTGCATAGCGTCTATGGGAGTCACATGACAATAGAACGAACAATTTGGACTAGAAGACTCAAAGGAACCTACTCATTTCTGTTTCCTGTACATAAACTATGGAGGTTTTACAATGCTTTACGCGCCCGGTAGAAAATGAACGAATCACTCTCCGAGACTACTCGTTCTTCTGAGTCATGTTAAAGACTCGTTCAAAAAGAACGAATTGTTCATGAACGACCCATCACTAGTACTGTGTAGTGTTCCTGGAGCTTTCTGTGGAAGCCTTGAATGAGTTCTTTCAAAGTTTTTCAATACACAGCACACAATTGAGATGCTTATAATTTTTTGATAACTGGCAGTTAACACATGTAAGTCTTCAAACTTTTTTGGGGGAGAGAGACAGAGAGAAAAAGAGAGAAGCAAGAACAATGTCTAGGGTAAAATAAATTTAATTTTAAAAAAGCAACCACGAGCTATGACTCACTCTCATTTGATTTCCTGTTACTTTTCTTTATCTGTTTGTGGGTGAAAGGTGTCATACCCGCTTCACAAGCAGTACAGTAGCAATATCTAACAACTTGGTATGGATAAGACTGATTTCAAATGGTCTTGGTGGCCATGTTATGCGGATTATATCCATGATCTTACAAACGTTTTTTTTTTTAAAAAGGAAAGAATGCAGATTCTTTAGGCAAGTATTCTTTTCGGGCATGTAGCTTTAATATTCTCATGCTAGATTAAAAATAGGGTGGATTCTTTTAGCCAACAGTTTCCAGTTCCAGAATAGTTTACTTGGTGACGTTTGGTGCTGTGAGTAAACTTTGGTGGTTCTCTTACTAATGTTAAATGCTGATGTGTCTTCAAGCAGACTGAGGGATGGTCATAGTAGTACGGAGTGTTTCAGTAGGATTGCCTAGTGCTAAGAACATTTAATTGGAGTGCAGTCCTATATGACATTACTTTACGGCAAATGAAGCCAAAGAAAGAAGTTCTCTGTAGTCTATCTGACAAAGGCTAGGAAAACTCACAGCAAAAGAGAATAGACAGACAAAGCAGCATCTGTTTCTCTACAGGAGAGTGATAAGGAATGAAGGAGAAGGGAATAATTAAATGTAAGGTAATAACAAGGAAACAAACAAAAGGAACTTAAGGAGAAAAAAAGTAGGTTGAGCTCCATGACTCCTCCATGTGAATGTGATCAGTTTGAGTCATTCTGTAGCTACAATGATAGCACTTTAGGAACGATAAAAATCCCACATGAGTAATTCAGTAAAAAAACAACTAGACTGTGTTAGTGTACACCGTGTACACGAACAGCCAACGCCCGCCCCCACCCCCCTTCCACTTCATTTATTTGATTATTTTGTGATGGTTTAACTGCAGCCTTAAAGTAAGATAATGGAAAAAAAAGTTGTTTGGAAAAGATGTAAATGCCAAGATTGAAGAAAAAAAAAAAAACAGTGACACAATAGTCATGAAATGGGAGATAAAAAAAACTGAAACTAGAAATAGATTACTATTTTT
>JAOVVA010000044.1:12155697-12169146 GCA_028565275.1 Leiocassis micropogon
ATTTCACAACCTGGTTATCTCATTTTATATGAAACCTGAAATTAATTTTGGATTTTGTTACTCAGACACAGCAATATTTATTATTATGCTGTTGACTGAAAGTCATTATTACAGTAACTAGGTTAGTAATACAGTTAAAAAGGTGATGAAAGTGTCGACCCCCACTACTTAGTCTGTGGTTTCTATATAGGACATTTGTGTGTTTTTCCTGTGACATTAAATGTTAATTCTTTTAGCAGAATATGAATAAAATTTTATAAATGAAAATATTATTAAAATAATATTTGCAGCAAAAGTTTTATACGAGTTTATTCCTGACTTTGTTGCCGCTGTTTAAAGCTTTACGTATGAAAGCAGAAACCTGAAATGGTGTGTTATATACTTGTATACACAGAAACTAAAAACACAACATCCTTTTTTTTCCCCATTTACTTTAAATCTAATTATTGTTAGCTCATTTTACTTGTATTTCCCGATGAATACTCTTTCATACAATTAAAACAGTAAACTAGCAACATTTTTCATTAAACTCAGATATTAAACTGTAACAAAAATAAATATTTCAATTCAGTTGAAATTAATCATGAACTTGAACCATGTGGTTCCTCACTCTTACCTGTGAAAGGAGTGAATGGAACAGTATATATCTTGCAGTAGATCTGCACTGTTGAGATGTTGCTTAACTATTTTATGTTGAGCGTAGCTTCTCAGGAAGTAACATTGAAGTAGTGCAAAGTCTCTCTCTCTCTCTCTCTCTCTCACTTTTCCCCCGGAGACTATTTAGAAAGCTTCCGTTTTGCTGTGAAAAGTGGCCTGATAACCTTAAGAGCCAGATGTACGAACACTGCCTCAATAACAACTCAAAAATTCTCAGTCAAAGTAACAAGCAGCAACCTGCGTGACTTGCAACAGAAATAATGTATTACAATTTAAATCAGTCTAAATGTGCCTACGTAAACCCATAGGAGATGCAAGATAACGAAATGTGAAAGTGTAGTGGGCGTGATACTCGCACAGCATTAGATAGGCTGAAACAACTTAAGTGGACAACATTCATTTATAGAAAACCACATTCACGCTCATCATGAGCTTAAATGTCAAATTTCCTTTTGCAAAGTTTTTATGTGCGTCACATACTAAACAAATAAAGACGAAGACCAAAACATGACAAATCAAAATGATAAAAGTCAGGCATCAAATTTATGGAAAAATATATTTGAGTGTACAACTTTAATCATTTAAGAAGTACAAATTGTGATGCGAAACTCACACTACTGTGTTAGCACAACAGCCATGTGCCTAGTCAGCACTTCTTAAAATAAACTTTACTGGCAAGCCAACATTTGAAAGTGGAATTCAAATTCAAACTTTCGGAAAGCAGTTTTAAACAAGCGGAAGGCAGGAAGCTGGTTTCTGGATTCAGTTTCAATATGGTCGTAGTAGAAAATGTCTTCATTATATGGATGAAATTATTTATATGCATTAATAATTAATTGACATTGTTTGAACCATGCTTGGAGAAGCGTGCATGTGAGTGAGTGGTGAACTGCAATTGACTGCGACACACACCAGAACAAAGTGGTCACGGAAGAATGAATGTAGATGAATGAAGTTCTTAATTACAGGTCGTCATACTAACAAATTGTGCCAGCAAGTTCTTAATACGACTGTAACCTAAAGAAAACAATTTTAAAAAATATATTAAAATGTAAAAATCTTTTTTTTTAATTACCAAAATGCTATTAAATACACTTTTAAAATCCAAACAATAACTTCTAATGAACAAAAACATGAATTAGCAAATACAATTTTTAATTACAAGATGAATAAATAATAAATACAGTTGTTTTTATGACAAAAAAGTAGTACATTTATAAGATACATTTATAAAATGAAAAAAATAATATAATACATCTAAGAAATACATGTAAACGTGTTATTTGCTGAATATTTCAGTGTCCAGACAGCAAAGCAAGTCTGATTATTATTACACAAAACCGATTACCATGAGAGCACAAGTGCTGAAAAACTGCATCAACTGTTAACCTAAAAGTAGGACAAAGTTTCAGTCTCACAACAGTGCAGGCCACAAGTCGCCTACAGGTTTTGTCACTACCGATGACCACCTAGAGTTACGTACACTCACTGATTTGTTTATTAGGAACCCTTATACATCTGCACATTTATTCAAATGTCGATTAAGCCTGCCATGAGGACGGAGTGCAATAAAAAAATATGGAAGCACACGTCAAGAGCATCAGTTAACATTAAAATCAAACATCAGAATGGAGAAAAAGTGATCTAAGTGCTTGAACGCAGCAAGGATTCCTCACTCACTCACTGTCTATACCACTTTATCCTGTATTTAAGGTCAAAGGGGGCCTGGTGCCTATCCCAAAAGACTTAGGGCACGAGGCAGGGTACACCCTGGACAGGGTGCCAATCCTTCGCAGGACACACACACACTTACACAGTACGGGCAATTTGCGAACACCAATTCGCCTGACCTGCATGTCTTTGGACTGTGGGAGGAAACCCACCAAGCACAGGGAGATGGGAATCGAACCCAGACTCTGGAGGTGCAAGGCAACAGTGCTAACCACTACACCACCGTGCCACCTGCAGCAAGGATGTTAGGTCAAATACATAGATTTTTCAAAAAAAATTTCAAAAAAATTAAACTTTTTATCTTCTATAGATACACTTTCTAAAGCTTACACATGATGGTGTGAAACAAATTGCAATAGTTCAGAGTGGTACTGTCTTGTTAACATGAGTGGTCAAAAAAACACTCTGGTTTAAGCAGACAGGAAGGCTACGGTGACCAAAATACTACACTTTACAACAGTAATGGTCGAGAAGCAGAAGAGGACTGGGGCCACGGAGAGAGCGAAGGAGGAGAGGGCAAGAAAAGAAGGCACAAAAGAGGAAGTGGTGCAAGACCTGCGAGTGTTCGAGCTCAACTCAGACAGCGCCAAGTCAACGCCCTTAGAGTGCTTAGTTTTAGAGTCTTACAATGGGGTTCTCATAATAATTTGGTTGATTTTGAAAAAAGTCTAAAGTTTTATAACATTTGATAATAATTACAAAACTTTTTTGAACGATAGGTTGGTTCCTTTTGTATGCAATTCAAACAGAAACTAATAATCTATACCTTTCAATTAATCTATAGGTAAGCTCCGTTATCTAACCTGTAACATTGATACTACAGTTTACAGAAGTCAACAGCATAATGCCGACAAAGTCTTAAATTACAAACCGAAATAAAATTGGGAGAAAAAATGAATTTCCAATGCAAGATTTTAATATTGAAATTTTGACAATGTCCCTTATTACAAATTGTATTAACAATATTTTTTTTTCTCTGCTGTCTGCCCTGTATCTATGATTGTACTTGCTATTCTTTAAAGTTAAACTCCATAGTCTAATAATGTCAATTACATAGCCGGTTGCAGTTTATGCATCTCTTTATGTTTAGGAATTCCTATCTATTTTCATATTTGGATTTTAACACAAAGTAAAATTTGCGCTTTACCTTAAAGACAGAAACTCAAGTTTGCGACTTTAGGTAGAGTGACATTTAATTCACAAACAAACAAACTTGCAGCTTGTTCTTTATGACGTCTGATTTCATTTAGACTCATCAATGATAACTTGTGAACAGTAAGTATTTCAGTGACTACCTAGACACAGCGTGTGAAAGTTACAGAAAAAACATCAGGCTCCCCTGCAATACTCTCACATGCACACACAAGATGCACCCATTAGCACTTAAAAAATAGAGATTGAGTTAACTACATCAAGATAAGAAAATACACCAGATGTGTATTTGACGTTGCTCTGATAGCATCTTTTTTTTAGCATTTAGCAATGTAAATTCATGGGGCAATTACAGGCGGTTGACCTCCATGCTACTTTCGGTAACACTAGAACTAAACATTTTCATCTGCTGTTTATTGTAGTATTGTATGCACTATGATGGTATTTGATTTGTAGTGTAAGCAGGAAGGTGTGAAAAACAAAACTGTCATGTGGGTGACAGTTCTGTAGGTGGAAATGCCTTGTTCATGATATAGGTCAGAGGACAATGACAAGACTAGTTTCAACCAAGAGGAAGTATACAGCAACTCAAAAAGATCATTCTTTAAATCTGTCACGAGCAAAACAGCAAAAAACATCTCATAAAAAAACATGAAACTGGAGGATGGGCTACAGCTGCAGATGATCACACTGGGTAAACTTCTCTCAGCAAAGAAACAGGTGTCTGAAACCACAGTGGGCACAGACTCACTAAACCAGGACAGTTAAAGATTAGGAACAAAGGATATGCAAGATAGAAATGTCCAACTTCTAAAAGGTAGGTTAATTTTGCACAAATTACTGGACCAGTGGCATTGCTGAGGCATTCTTGAGGACCAGCTTGCTTTGATAGGAGACTTCAGCTCATCTGTACTGTTGGGTAAATGTTCATCTTCCTCTTGACAATACTCCATAGATTCTCTCTGGGGTTCTGGCCAGGTGAGTTGGCTGGGTCAGCAAAACATATCGCATTAGTTTCTGTACTGTGGGTAGGTGGCAAGTCCTGCTGTTAAAGGAAATTGACATCTCATTAAAGCTTGTCAGCAGACAGAAGCATGAAGTGCTCTAAAATCTCATAGCAGATGGCTGTGTTGACTCTGGACTTCATAGAACATAGTGGACCAACAGCAGCAGGTCATCACCAACTGTGGAAACTTCACATGCTATCAAATTTATGCTCTAAAGCAAGTAAAAATGTAGTCCTTTAAACATCATTTCATCACAATGACTGTATGACTTTCAAAGAGCGTTCCTGTACATAGCAATAAAAGATGATCATGTAGGATAAATAAAACACACAGATTAATCAGACATACCCCTGATACCACCAGCAGGTGAACTGAATAACATTATCCAGTAGATAAAATAACATTAACATTATCTATCATACCAGAAAACATATGGCAGGATCATCATCACCCAAGGCCCATGTATACCTGTGGCCCATGTATTGCTTTAACAGGCAATGATTCAAAGGTCGTTGACCGGGCCTCCAAATTCCCCAGATCCCAATCTAATTCAGTATCTGCAGAATGTGCCTGAAAAACAAGTCAGATCCATGGAGGACCTACACCACAACCCACAGCACCCAAAGAATCCACCACTAAATATACTAGTGCCAGACAACACAGCACATCCGAAGAGGGTCCAGAGCTGCCCTATTGGAACAAGGGGAACCTCAAAAACTCAGTTTTTTGAAAACCACAGTATCGCCTTTATATTGTCCATACTGTAAATTGTGTGTTGTTTCTGATCTGTAGTTGGGATGGGAATTTGATTAAACCTGGCAACCCCCTAAGCTTCTCAGAACTGTCCTTTAATGTTCAGTGAGCAGGTAAAATTATGATTTCCCCCAAATTTCTTGGACTTGAATGAATGAATTCAATAAGTTTCTAGTTGTTTTTTCTATAAATTCGCAGTCACATTTTCATTGCTGATTGTTTATTTATTTTATTCATAAAATAATTAAATAAATAAACCATAAAAGCTGTTTACTGATTTCTACTGATACTCATTAGGTATCATACAGTGTATCCTCTGACCCTTGGTCATAAAAAAAAAAAAAAAAAAACAGTTTTAATGGCATTTAATGGGTTTCGGCTACCAAGGGGCACAAAGAAAAATGCAAAAAAAAAATACAAATAAATAAATAATAATAAAAACAATAGTGTCATTGTACAACCATGTAAATATTAAACCTGCTTTTTTATTCCTTTGACTTCCAAATACAAGTCTAAAAGACTCCTGCTTCGCAGACCCAACTATACTTTGGTGATTTCCAGTCCTCAGTCTTCTGAATCCCTAAACACCCTAAATGGTGCTCCATGTCCAGGAATGATGACATCAGCAGTCCTTAAAGCTGTCTGCCGACAAACGTCCTGTACCTCTGGGTTCTCGCTAAGCTCCCTCCATGAGTCTTCATCAGTACAACACTCAAACAGGTCCCCAGCCACAAGAACTTGTCCCAAAACTGTTCCCTTAACAAGAACACTGACATCACGTCCAGTATGGCCAGGCGTAGGGATGATGGAAACCTAATAGATGGAAAGATTTCTGCCTCAGTTTCATGATAAACATTTTTTTTTCCACATGAACAATCACGGCTTAACTTAACATGGCTGAGTGTGCACTTTGTCTTTATATCCGATAATCATAACTGCTGCCACCCATCCTTATGCAATTCACATTGTTCATCAAACCATCACATCACTACACATCTTAACACATTTCTACTTTATATTTTCAATTACACATTTATGATGAATTTTATACATTTCATCTTTTCTTCTTATTTGTATTTGTGAATTTGTATTTCATTTTATTTTAGTGTGGATTTAACTACCTTACACTCAGGTCGTAATGTGTACGGTTGTGCATGTGACAAATACATTTTAATTTGAATAAACATGAAGTGAAAGTGCATTTCTGAATCATGTACTGTTTAAATACTAAACCTGTAGCATAAATGGAAAATCATTTTGAGTCAGAGTTGAAAACTAAGCAAGTATCCTTCCCTCAAACACGGTTGCTAAGTACCACTACCAAATAAATATTAGTCATCAGCGGACATCCTGCAGTAAAAATCGTGCAGCTTCTGTTCAACACTTCCGATTCTTAAGGATGAGGCCGACCTTACTTAAATTGAGTAGCAAGTACACACACACACACACACACACATATGCATGTATGCATGTGCACACACACCCAAACATCCACACCCATAAAGAGAGAGAGACACACACACACACACACACACACACATACTTTTCTGCTTACAGACCTACCAGTTTGTTAACAGCCAAATAACTCCATTCTGGCTGGTTTTCTCACAGATTTCTGCATAAACCTTTCAACTTTCAATAACAATATACTCATGATAATATAATTAATAAACTTATAATAATAATATAGATAAAATTCACCATGACAACTCATTTCCTCATACTGCAATATTTGTAATGTGCTTTGAGATTTTCATGCCAATTTGTAATCTGCTGCAGTATTTTCATAAATTTCTGTCGAAATTATTAACTGTGTGCCATTAAATGTTGCAATGGGATAGATCTGCTAGCGTTGCACAAAAACAGAAGTACTGCAAAAGCTTCATTTATGCAACCTTATGCATGGCGTGTAAAAATCATGGGATGGCCCTATTGCAAATTTACTGTGATATGTCAACACTACTTTGATTAAAAAGTGCTTGGTGCCACTTTATGACTCGTCAGAATCTGTTACTGTTCGTTTATGCCTCTTTCTTTTTAACTCTGTGTCGGTCATGTCACTTCTTCAAATTCTTTAATGAGCAAGGACATGAAAAATTAGAATGTTACAAAAAAACTTTTTCTTTTTAACACATTTTAAAGTTTAAGGTGGGGGATTTGACATGATTTACAAATACAAAAATATAGTAATAATTATTTAAACATTCATCCTTTGATGAATGATTATACATTTATTTTATTTTTAAAACATAAAGCAAATACAACTTTAAATAGGAGAATGTTTTTTTAAATATGACCGAAAATGATCAGATTTTGCTATTAAAAAATAATTATTGTTCTGTAAATATTAGAAATATATTTTTATTAAAATAGACATTTTAAAATCATTATTATTACTTATTACTACTACTACTACTACTATTACACCTTATTTTACTATATTTAATATACCTTATCAGTCATAAGTTTGGACACAAGTTTGGATTTATTTTCTACATTCTAGAACAATACTAGATTTATTTTTCAAAACTATGAAATAATTACCTAATTCCATATGGCTTAAGTTTATTAATTTAGAGCAGACATCACTAAACGGCGGGCCGCAGCCCATATCCGGGGCCAAGTGACACTTCTATCCGGACTCTGATGCTTTTCTGATAAATGAGAATAATTAATATACCAGAAATCTAGGCCTTTTTCCCCCTTTGGGTGGAAGTGGTTATACACGTAACTCAACAGAGTCAATCAATGTGATAGTTTACTATATATGGACAGTCTCCAAGAATTGGAAAGTAGACTATGAAAACTTAACCTTCAAAGATGTATAGACAAATAAATACATGTTCATTCTTCCGGCGAGAAGTTTTAAAACCATCTTCTGAAACACGGTGAGAATAAAAAGCATTAATGTGAAGCGTTGCTATGAGTCAAAACACGGGTCATTAGAGCCAACATGTAGCACCGTAGCAATCCGAGGTGAGGGTGTGAGAAATACCTGAACTGTGAGCCCAGTATGACAGAAACAATCAGGGTCTTTTCACGTTCATGTACAGCCCAGCAGCATGCAAGTAAAGACTCACCTAGGACTGGATAAAGATTGTTTTTGTATTCCATACAAATACGAGGAAATATACAAGATCATCAAAGTTCAAACTGTCCATACGTTTAATGTAGTTGCTGAAATTTGACAATAAATATTATTGAAATGCTAAGGAAATTTTAAATTGCTTATTTTTTTTTAGATGTACAATGACTACACATATAGAAATCTGAATCCTAACACAAATATGAAATTTGGACCTTGGCTCAAATAACATTTTTTTTTTTTTAAAGTATAGAATTTCATTCAGTACCACCCTCCAAAAATATTTTATTTATTAAAATAGACATTTTAATCGGAGGTTACAGCACCTCAGATTAGATCTGAGATGCTTTACAGAGTATAAGTAGCAGACGCGTCTCAATATCAGCTGTTCAAGGGAGATTATGGCACATTTTGGACGCCTTTAGTGTTGTTTTACGATATAGAAAGAAATTAAAATCAGGAAAGACCATGGTGTAAGAAGGTGTGTCCAAACTTTTGACTGGTAGTGTACGGTAGGTGTGTGTGTGTGTGTGTGTGTGTGTGTGTGAGAGAGAGATCTTACATATGGGTCAATGGGATATGGTGAGCCCTCCGCCAGTTTATTCGGCAGGTATTTATCCTCCTGACTTACGTCGCATCCCACGACTACTGTTGCTCTGGGAAACAGGTTTAAGTTGCCCACGTGGTCCGAGTGCCCGTGCGTACCGACCACCAAACTCACATCATCAGGCGACAATCCTTTTTCCTTCAGTTTAGAAAGTAGGAAGTCTCGGTCCCACGGCCCTCCCGTGTCCACTAATATAGTCGTGGGTCCGGTCAGTAAGGTAATGCTGCCGTCCGCCCGAAAAGAGCCATCATCCTGACTCAGGCAGTAGCCATGTTTCAGCACGGACACACAGTAAGGTTCACCCAAAATAACCTCTCTCACCTCTGCACACTCGCTCCTCCTAATCCTACACTCCCCAACCGCCGCCATGTCAAGTTTTACTACTACTTTGTTTCAATTCCCAAGTTTTACTACTACTTTGTTTCAATTAATTAGTGGATAATAAATACTAAGTAAGTAAAGCCTTTTATGTTATTACTCCTACGGAAACGTGTTTAGGACAAAATAGCATTTGCGCTTGCGTTATTGCGCTGTAAACATATAGCGCCATCTTCTGGCTCGGTCTTTAAGTGGAGAGCTGGAGTTCTGTTAGTCAGGTTAGTGAGAGAGACTGAGCCTTCGCTTGTGTCGAGTCTAGTCTGAGAGAAATCCCTTGATATTAGCATGCTAGCTCAAAGAGGTATCCTTCTTATATTTAACCTTAAGGAATTACAATAAATTCACATTCATCTAATGACTGAAAGTTGAGGCAAAGATGTAAAGATTTTTTTTAGTTGTTTTATTTATTAATTAACCTAATATTCTATATATGTTTTTAATATATTTATCAGTTACGTTTTTAAACTTAACATTTATAATATGAAAAAAAATTCTAAAAATTTTTTTATGAACATTTCCCAGAATTCACTCTGGCAGGATGAGGGCATGAGGCAGGATACACCCTGAACAGGGGGCCAATACATTGCAGGACTCACACACACTAATTTTGAGAGCACCATTTAGCCTAATCTGCATGTCTTGTGGTTGGTCTGGGGGGAGGACCCTGACGAAACCCACCAAGCATGGGGCAAACATGCAAACACCACACAAACCCACACACACACAAGTTTGGAATCGAACCTTTGACCCCAGAGGTGCAGGACCACAGTGCTAACCATTATTTCACCATGGTACTGAGTTAGAAACACGGCTTATGCAATTAAGAAATGAATAGCGATCACATTATTGCCCTGCACTTCACATACATTTGCATAAACAAATCTTCAGCAATAGCAAAATCTTAAAAAAAAAAAAAAATTAATCTATATTATTTATGAATCATCAGGTTTATTTCAGAAATTTAATGTCATTTAACATATTTTTTGTGCTGAATAAATATTTAACATCATCTAAGACTAATCTTTAAAACATACAAGCAATAAATGTTACTGAACTGTTTGTTGAACAGTATATACAATATACCTGACTGTTGATTTAAAATTTTTGCCATTGGTCTGCCCTCTTGGTAAACTTAAAATTAGAGTAACATTTGATATTTTTGCCATTCTGTGTCAAAATAATAGTTAAACTTCTGGCTGAAGATACTACATTTATGTACAGTGGAAGCTTGGATTGCGAGTACCTTGGTCTGCGAGTGTATTTGTGTGTGAGTCACTCTACACAGTAGCCCCCTTCCTCCTCTCGTTTTCTGGATCTGTCGGAAAGCTGGTGTGTGTGTGCACGCTTGTGTGAGTGAGAGTGAGAGTGTGTACACAGGATAAAACTGTATGATGATGAGTGAGTGAGTGAATGAGTGAGTGGTCAATGTTTGGTATGAAAATTTTCTAATTAAGCCCACCAAAATTAAGAATTGCTTGTACATGTCAAAAACAGACAAAAAGTTTAAATAAAGAGAACTTTTTTTACTTGTTTACCTTATAGCCTGTTTTTGTTTTTTTACTTTTTTACCTTATTACTTATTACCTTATTACCTAACTGTATATTTGAATTAATGCTTCACAAAATTGCTGCCAAATGAAGTGCTTGATGATACCAGCATGACTTGCCATGACTTGTTTAGGTGTTGGTTCTCATACTGTATATCAGTTACGTTATACTTTAGTCAATATTACTCTCCTGGACAAACTTCAAACAACACAAAACCAAATAGACCTGTAGCTGCTGTAATTTTGTAATCTTTTTGAGACCTTTGACACTCGAGTCAAATGTGCCATAAAATTAAGAATTTTCCTTTTTTTCCCCCTTATATTCCCAATTGTGCTGCTACGGGGAACACTTACTTGTTATGATCAACAGAAGAACAAAATATATTTTTATTTGAATCAAACAAAATATTGATTAAATTGGTTCTTTATTTTGGTTGTATTATTTTGCTGGAAAATATTTCCCCCATTTTTCCGGTGTAGAGTGAAGGAAAGATTCTACCTATGAAAACACATCACCAGCTAGTCAGGTACAGCTTATGTCAGAAAATCTATTTCTACTTTTTAAATGTCTAAATCAGACTAATTCAATTTTAATTGATTTGAAGTCATTTCCATTTTTGTATTCAACTATAATTTAATTTACTCATATTTATTCCGAAGTTAATTAATATACAGGAATTAAAACCACAATTAAAACTTTTTCCTTAGAGAATGTTTCATTTTGAACGTCATAGCTTACCATCAATACATACACAGGAATGTCCACAAAATGCAAGGATTATAAATTTTGCACCCTGGAATAAGCCCAACCTCAGTAATAAAAAGGTGATATTAGTTTCTGAACTTGTTTTAGCTCTCTATGAACATCACTTGGTCTTTCTTGAGTTTAATTTTCAATGCAATGGATTTGCTATGCTTATTTATCATGACATTGGTTAATAGCTTAAAATATGACTGGAGTGACCATCTGTGAACTAAGGTGATTCACAATTTCAGTAATCATTCACATAAAAAGGAAAGGTACTGGGTTATTTATTCACTCAAACATTTATAAAAGTGTTAGAAAAATATTTGAATTCATTCTCATGAACTGATTTATTCTGATCTGGATCATGTTATAAAGACAATAACATTTTCTTGTTAATGTTATTTTCTTGCTGCTTAGCTATACACAAAACTCTTGTTGCTTAGCTATACACAAAAACTCCTAAGGGTTTCTCCAAATAGACAAACCACAGAACCCTCAGGAATCAGAGACTAAGAATGTATGATTAGTAAAAGCATGCCTTGTTTGATCAACTTATATCAAAAATCAGCTGTTTAAGCACCATAGCCAAAAAAGTATTCTCTTCTCTGCTTTCTCTATCATGTCAACACATTCTTTTTAAAAGGAACCTTTGTCATGGATGTTCCTGTTTAAAAATAACATGTAGATGATTGGAAATTCTGATTACAAAATATAAACTTTATATAAAATATAAACTATAAGATTTTTTACAAAGCCATGTTAATCTTTAGAACCGAAACCCTGACTTTACTCTGAGAGCATCATTTATACCTCTCCAGACACACACACACATGCAGAATATGGTAAATGTCATCAAATAAATGATTAAGTTTATCTCCTTCAAGATTCGGTAACAAAATTCTTCTGAGTTTTTTTTTAGCTAAAGTCATCATGACATTTTTCCCTAGGGCAAACTGACCTTGTGCAAACACACAAGTTGCTGACACATTAACTGTTTCAGATTAAACATACCTAAGACCGAATATTACTGTACTTAAATCTATAACTTAAATCTTACATAGCCCTAAATCAGAGCAACCATAGATACATAGTGAAATATAGGCTACTTCTTTAAACCTAGTTACACAAATTAGACAGATAAAATTAAATGACAAACAATTTTTTTATACTCATTACATCTACTGTAGCCTGACCTGACACAAATTTAAAGCCTGGGAGAATGTTTTCAACTGTTTACAGACATTATAGCCAAGGAGCTAAAGGATATCAACAAGGTACAGAGCATTTATTAGGATATATAATTTAATGCAGTTTTATTTAAAAAACTAACTATGGTTAAAATACCATAAATAGGAAATTACAACAAATATACATTTTGACCTGCAGGGCAGAAATAAAAGCTCACTGGAAAGGAACAAGAAAGATTCAGGTGAAGACTCTGTGCCAGTCGATTTGGAGAGTGGTAAGAGTCTCATAGGCTCAATATGTCAAGAAGAGTGACAAAAGAAGCATTTATAAAAACAGAGGTCACAGAAATGAAGAATGAAGATGTGTGTGATTTCTCCAAAGACAGCGAGAGGATCATCAAGTTACAGACTGTAACAGAGGTTAGAAATAAAATAAACACTACCTGGAAAAAATAATGTCTGAATGTGAACCGAAGTAAATAATAATAATAATAATAATAATAATAATAATAATAACATTTATACTCAGCAAAAAAAGAAACGCCCCTTTTTCAGGACTGTGTATTTCAACAATAATGTTGTAAAAATCCAAATAAC
>JAOVVA010000044.1:12177129-12192327 GCA_028565275.1 Leiocassis micropogon
CTCCCAAAGAGAACCTCAACATCTTCAGCTCTGCTACCTCCAACTCTGCCTCCTGTCTTTTCTTCAGTGCCACTGTCCTGAACATTAATTGGAAAGTTATTTCATACCTTTGGTGTTTTATAGGAAACAGCTCTGTCCCCTGCTGTACTTTCCTATTTCCTACATGTAGTTTCCATGGGAGGAAACCTGAGTACGAAGTGACATACAAACTCCTGAGATGGGAATCAAACCCTAACCCTGGGTGTGCAACTTGGTAACCACGAAGCCACCGTGCCGCCTTAAAAATAGTAAGACTAGTAAGTATTTCATCACATTTCTAACTTTTTTACACGTCCACAAAAAAACGCCAAAAAAATCATTAGGTGTAGTACCCGTGTGAACCTCAGTGGGGCAGTAACACGCTGCAGTCATATCTAAACCTGACAGAAGAAGAAATTGCGCCAAACTCCTTCTCACTTCCTCTTAATGACTTAAAATAAGTGATATAGTACGTTTTCAGTAATGCTGGACTTCAGTCAGGTTTCTGGTCTCAGGCTGTAGGACAAGCGAATGTCCGTCAGTTGAAATCTATAGAGAGAGAGATTCACATTTGTTACATCTGCGCCGTTTGCTCAGGCTGTTCCTCCTTCATTCATGGAGCCTTTTAAAGACATTCTGGTGACTTATTTAATGCCAGAAAAATGTTACGACGAGTTTTTCCTGAATTTTAATTTTCTGCACGGTAAGCCTGATCACTCCTAAATTAACATTAAAAAAACAACCTTGACCATGTTTCTTTTTGTTTTTGACTTAGGCGATATTTTCTGCTAAATTCAATCCTAAATTTATAATAATATTTGAATGAAATGTGTTAGCTGTCGTGCTAACGTTCGCCTTGATGTCAGTGTCACTTGTCTAATCCTTACTAGAGTTCATCAGGAGAAATTATCCAAATTATACAAGATGCACCTTTTTTACAATCTGAAAGCGTCTATTTTTCTTTATTTAACAGCAACGCCGTTTCCATAGTTACAGATATTTAACGCCTTGGCTAGTTGTATATGTTGTGTACGTTGGGGGCGTGGCTTTACACAGGGCACGTTCTGATTGGTTTCTTCAGGCTCGTGCTTTCTACTTTTAGTGAAAAAAATGCTTTTATTCTACATTATATATATTTACTGTCACTGTATGTACTGTGTCTGATCATGTACTTTACAAACTCCCCACAGTGGACTGTCTGAAGATAATAATTAGCAAAGGGTTGGGCATTGGAATCATTCTCGGCTCAGTACTTGGTAAAGATATGCCTCCGCTTTCACCATTTCTTCATTTTTTAACTAACCCCTGTACTATTTTTAATGTAATAATTAACTTATTATGTTGTATATATATATATGTAACTATATTATTGTTGTACACAGTGAAATTGCCTCAGATCCTGAAATTGATCGGTGCTAAGAGTTCAGAAGGACTGAGTTTTAAATCTGTGCTGCTGGAGCTGCTTGCCATCACAGGCACTATGGCCTACAGTATCGCCAAAAGCTTTCCCTTCAGGTAGGTCACTGACGCACTGTCATACTGACATGCCCAAAAGCTGTTGTACACACATTGACCTCTTGACACCATATGACCAACACTGTACCTTCCAGACAGTTTAGTGGGTGAACCACTGATTTGCAAACTTTGTGCTTGCTTGCTCTCTCTTGTACACACACGTATAAGGCCAAAGAACTTCACTTTGTCCATTTTGAGATGTAGTTCTTGGGTTTTTTTGTATTTCCCTGCTATCAGACTGTGGTATTGCTGAGGTATTATGGAAGCCCAGGTTGCTCTGATTGCAGCCTTCAGCTCTTCTGCGTTGTTGGGTCTGGTGTCTTGCATCTTTATCTTCACATGGGGATGCCATGGTTCTTAAACCAGGTATTAGTACTTTTGGCAGTGTGGGCAGGTGCCAAGTCCTGCTGGAAAATGACATCAGCATCTCCATAAAGCTGGTCAGCACAAGGAAGCATGAAGTGCTCTAAAGCTTCCTGGTAGATGGCTGGTAGAATACTAAATTTTGTGTGATGGTGTGAAACTTTCACAGTAGCTGCAACAGGTATCCGATGTGCGTACATTACCAGAGTAACGCATGGAGGATGTGATGTCTGTGTTGGTAACATAGCAGGGTGTTCTGAATGGAGGAATTTTGTGCATGGAAGTTCCCTTAACCAATTTAAGCATAAGTTCCCAAAGTTGTTTTCTTTAAAACGCCTCACTGATGCATGTCTGATCTGATCCCACAAAAGAGCTACAGCAACACAAATTGTTGAAAAAGTTAATGCTGGTTCTGATAGAAAGGTGTGAGAAGCCACAGACTCGTCAGGGTGCCTATGCTAACCCCTTGTCCACCCCTGATGAAATCGCCGACAGTGGGCAAATAAGCATGGACTGGACCACAGAGGAATAAAAGAAGGTGGCCTGGTCTGAAGAATCATTCTTCTTTTTTTAAACTACATTTGAATGGCCATGCGTATGTTGCTTACCTGGAGAAGTGATGGCATCAGTATGCACTAGGAGCAATAGGCAAGCCAGCAGAGGCAGTGTGATTCTCTGGAAAATGTCCTGCTGGAAAATCTTGGTTTCAGACATTCATGTTGATGTTACTTTGACACGTAATACCTACCTAAACATTGTTGCAAACTAAATACACCCCTTTATAACAACAGGATTTTCTAATGGCAGTGGCCTCTTTCAGCAGGAGTATGTGATGTGTTTTGAAACACTGCAGAAATTGTTCAGGAATGGTTTAAGGACCTAAAAAAAAAAAAAAAAAGAGTTTGAGGTGTTGAATTGGCAGATACCTTCAGTGATCGAGTCCAAGGTTTTATGGATCAGGTCTGTATAAGTGGGACAAGGGGAAATCGCACAATATTAGGCATGTGGTTGTGTTATGGCTGATTGGTGTATGCCGATCAGATATTTGATAAGTTGTTTAAAACATTTTTCATCATTTGATTAATGTGGTTATTTGTGCGTTTGTTGTTGTTTTTAACTGCACTTTTAATCACAGTGCCTGGGGTGAAGCGTTATTCCTCATGTTGCAGACAGTGGCTATTGGATTTCTTATCCAGCATTATAAAGGAAGCACGGTTAAAGGTAACAGATATATAATAATTATAATAATAATAATAATAATAATAATATAATAATAATATAATAATAATATAATAATAATAATATAATAATAATATAATAATAATAATGTAATAATAATAATAATAATAATCTGTAGGATGAGAAGTGATCCAGTATAATCATTTCTGTGTGGCTATTTGCAGGCTTGAGCTTCCTGGTCATCTATTTTGTCCTGCTGGTTGTCATTATTTCTCCCATCACCCCCATGTCTGTTGTCACCACCATGCAAGCCTCCAACATGCCAGCTATAATCTTTGGAAGGGTGTGTGACTTCTTATCTTAATGTTTAACTGAATTATGCCGAAATATACTGCGTTTGAAAAGTCTGACATTGAAAGCATTAAATCAACTCTTTGGATTCTGTTTGTATTTAGCTCATTCAGGCAGCTACCAATTACAAGAATGGCCACACAGGACAGCTGTCAGCTATTTCTGTCTTCTTGCTGTTTGCTGGTTCCCTTGCACGTATATTCACTACAGTGCAGGTAGGCTTGCAGAGCACATCAGGATTATTTCACCTGCTTCTCCGTTTTCTACTTGTGTATAGAGTGTACATGTACTATATGTAGCTAGAATCCGGGTAAGATTCGAGACTGTTAATCTTCGGAAGCCCTTATGCATTAAGCAAGCCATTAACCCTGATCTTCTGCTGTGACCACAACTTTTTTTTTTCCAGGAGCATTTTGTTTTTCTGTGATTATGTATGATTGCTACAAATATCATGTTTAATTGTTGTTATGCCGATAATTTGCCTAACCTCACACTATATTCTTGTCTGGCTAAAGGAAAGGCAAAAAAAAAGAAAATGCATCTAGATATGGATTACCAATGCATGTAAATAGATAAAGTACTGTGCAAATGTCTTGAGCCACCCCCATTTGTTCATATTTTGCTTCCAAAGAGCCAGACTTAATTGTATTTTTTTAATTATATTTTTATTGTTTTTTTAACAAGACCAGAAAAATAGCAGAGCCAGATTAATATACAATTGATACCCAGCAAACAACATTCTGTTAATATAAAAGAGTAATCATGGAAAAGCCAAGAGCAAAACAGTCCAGTGAAAGATGTGGTCAGGACTAGGGTTTTGATTGTTCAACTAAATCCTACAAAGGGTCCCAAATCCGCCAGAATAAATCAAATTTGTTCTGTAAGTCATACGTAAGCTTTTCCAAAGGAAGGAGATTAGCCATTTGTGCCAAACACATCTTCAGAGTTGGTACACGAGATGATGATCATAAGATGAGTATACATTTCTTTGTCAGATGAATAATTAAATTTAGTAAACAATTTAAATCAGAAGAGAGATATAATGTAAGTTTTACAATTTAGAAGGTGGATAGTGGAAGACAAAGTGAGTTTTCTATGCAGTATTTTCTGAAGGATTACTCTATTGTATTTTTAATGTTAATGTTCTCCAGGCTTCGTGAAGGACTTTTTTTGCCTCTCATTTCCAGTCCAGTCCCTGTACCTGACCAGTCTCAGAGGATTTCTTTTTTGGTGCTGAGGTACACCGTGACCTGTGAAATCATTGAAGCATAAAAACCCATCTAACTTAAGGCGTGAACCTGTGAGAAACATGTACAGATTAGTGTAATGGTGATGCTGCATGGTGAGTGTTTGGAACAGGCGAGAGGAAAAATGAGGTTGCTGCTGAGGTTGTTACAATTTAAAAATCAGTTTATGTATCTTTGGCCACATTGCAGCCTGCTGCAGTTAAAGATTTGTTTCCTTTTCTTTAGTTTAATCTGTATAATTTAATTAATTTAATATGTGGGAATATGTGGCTCAGGATTTCTGCACATTACAGTACACTGTAATCTAGCTGTGTTCTAATGCAACTTAACCCTAATTGGCTGGAGAAACCTGATATATCTGTATTTTCCTGTATGTTTCTACAGGAGACAGGTGACACCCTGATGGCTCTTTCTTATATCATCTCATCCTGCTGTAATGGTGTGATCGCTGCTCAGCTTCTGTATTACTGGAATGTCAGTCCAGTCGTTAAGAAGAAGGCTGAGTAGACCTGCCTTTCACAAAACAGTGGAGGATCTGAAGCCCTTCGTGCTCTCTGTCCACTTCAGTTAACTTGCTGCTTTGAGCAACTTTGTAAATTTGGAATGAAATCTTTGTATGTGATTTTGGGATGTTGATCTCTCTTGAGATCGTTGTTTAAAGCAGCAGGTTTCACAGAGTTGCTACATACACACTCTAAGCAAGTAGTACGCCTAAATTGCAGGACCAAAAGAAACTTTAAGAAGGACCCTTATTTTAATGATTGGTGATAATTCAGATGACTGAATAACATCATAGGTTAAAATGTCAAGTTTTTGTCCAGTTTTCCTTATTTCCTTATAATTTTCTTAGCTCAGGGAAATGATAAATTTTATTCATATTTAGAAACCCATGCACCATGGGAATTCCTTTCACTGTTTGTTGGGTTTATTGTTTATACTGCTCAATTGTTCTATATACTGAATTATTCTAGAAGCTGCTAAGGTAAACCATCACAAATGAGAAAAATGGCCGCCTATACAATGTGACTAGAATTTTATCATGAGATTAGGCTGTTGTCAAAGATGGTGTTAATATAATGGCTTTACCCATCAAGTATGAGTGTTTCCTCAACAGTTTGTTCATACAGAAAAAAAAATCCTACAGTTCTGGTATTTTCTTTTTTTCCTAGAATGAAATGAAATTATTCAGTTTAGTAATAATCAGTCATAACCAAATGGAGATTTAAAAAAATGTGTCAAACTGTCAGCGGATATTTGAATAATGCCTTTTGCACTTTGTCCTTGTAACATTGTCCATATAGAAGGATGAACAAATTGGTGAATTGACCAAATTGATTGGTTGGTTGCAAATAATTAGATTTCATGAGCCAAATTATCTGTTAAAATTGTGTTAGTTTGTCCCTAGAAATGTTATGACACTTGGCTTCCTTGGTAAGTACTATAGACTTTTTTTTTTCAATATTTAAACTATTGGATACAATGAATTCTGTGAACAGTCCATAGACGCTCTTGTCTTTTCCATTTTCCCAAATCAGTGGTTTAACCAACATACACTATGAATTCATCTTTTGAATTAAAATATAATCAACTCAAAGCCAGTGTATGATTTTTAACTTTGTGCTCTTTAATTTAAGAGGAGTGTGTGGTTATTAATGCATTCAGCCTGTAGAGGGCAGCAAGTTGCCTGCCAGTTACCTGCACACACTAATCTCTCCCCTAATTCATACAATAGCTTCTGTGATCCCACTTCAAACCAACATTAAACTCTCTCTCTCACTTCCCACTGGCAACTTTCACTTGTGTCACTCAGAGCTGCAGTGATGCAAATGTTTATTTTCTAAATGGAATGCTTTTTTTCATGAGTTTCCTGGCATTTTCCCCTTAGGGTGACTTTGGTAAAACCAACAGAGCAATTCAAGCAATCTCCATCCCAGAACTTCCCATGCAAGAAAGATAAATAGGAATATTTCTGCCAATACAATAAACCCAGTCAAGCTTGAACCTGACAAAAAGGTGTCATTAAAATAAGCCACAGGAAGTGTGATCTGTTAACTTCCGTAAATTAAGAATAAAATAGAAGGATGAAAGGGAGAGATGTGTGATAGTGAAATGTGTTGAGATAAACTTGGTCTTATCACCTTTGTGTTCTTGGGAGGTCTTGAGGTGGCTTCTCTTCTAGTGCATGGTCCGTCGACTTTTCCTTCTCTCATTTTTTGAGCACAGCTGTTCAGATCTCTTCGGTGTGTGGGCCAAATGTTATCTCCCCCCACCTGAGAGTGCATTTTCTATGTTCATATCTTTTAATCAGTGGAACACACCACTGCCCTACCTTTGTTTGGTGACGATAACGGCCAGACATTCGTGTGCCAGACCGGTTTGTCACAGATTTTTTTTATTTTTTTTTTCCTAAAATGAATCTCTTGTTTGGCTGAACAAAAAAGATGAATGAATGTAAACACACATATAATCCACGCCACTGAGGAGAGAGCGAAGGTATGAGATATTATAAATTTAACACCAGTAAGCATGTTTTCCATCTTATATTCGTGGAATTATGTGTGTGTGTTTGTGCGCGCGTCTCCCCTCCCTCTTCGTCGGTGCTGCAGGACCAGTCTAGTCCAGGGTGTGGCTCATTAGTGTTAGTTGTCAGTCATTCTCTCCACACTTGGCAAACATTATTGGGTGCATTAGCCTTGGTCTAATGTACACATAGTTTGTCAATGCCCTCTGCAGGTGCTCACCAAGGTGGGCTCTGACCTCATACCTTCAAGTCTAAATCACTCTGTCTCACTCTCAGTCTTAACCTTCAACACAAATACCAAACATTATTAACAAACTATGTTTTTTACATATGTTTTTTTATATGTGGTTTTGCTATTTTTTTTTAAAGATTAAACTTATGGATCATTCAGTCTTAGTTACTTGAGTTCGGAAAATTGTTTACTTTTAATTACATTTTTATTGTAATCATTTTTTTTTCTTCTAATGATCTAACATACAAGTTTGGGTGTACTTGTATTCCTAAAAGTTCTACCTATACACTGTGTATATTTAGAATAAACACTTAGGTTTCACAGCAACATTATTTCAGACAAAAAAAAGACTTGTTACATGGAAAACTGTCTTATCTTAAGCGTGGTAACATATCACCAGCTTGACAGTGTGGAGGCAAATGAATAGTTGAAGTTTGTGTGTGGCTCATTGCCAGTCGTTTGAAGTTGAGTCTTTATGTTTCAGCTACTTGCAGGAACCCATGTGTCTGATCAGATCACAAGCCACACAAGCAAACCTACAGCACCTCATTCAGCTAAACATGTCATCCACACCAATCTGGCAGCAAAAAAATAAAAATAAATAATGCAGGCCTTGACAGCAAATGTTGAGAGATTTGGCGAAACTTCCCTCCCACATTGAGAAGACATGCCCCTGTCCAATAACAGTTTAAAGTTTCCTTATTAAGGAAAGCTCAGTAAGGCTGGATGCAGTTCAGTTTATCCTTATTTGTTAAATGGCTGCTTAAACACTGATAGTTGACATTTATTGATAGGAAGGTGGAAGGATGTCCACACATACCCATAACAGCCAGACATAACAGATGTTATCGGTCAGATCTTTTCCCCTCCTCTTGCAGAGCTGCACTGCTATTGCGTGAGAGCAATGTTCAGCTGTGTTGTGTGAGGGTGAGTCAAACATGTATGTGTACCGCGTTGGTGGCATTTCAACCAACCGAAACAGTTCTAGTAAAAAGACAAGGAAAAAAAAACTACGCCCACTCACTCACCTGCGTGCAAACAACATTTGTGGCAGGTCTGTCAACGCATTGTGCAAGTCAGTGATCGAGTATCTCTCTCTCTCTCTCTGCACTCACTAAAAGTTCCTCAAAACATAGCCTAATCTTTAGTCCTTTCTTTTAGACATGTAGTCTTTAGAAAGACTGGATGTAGCCTAGTAAGTTTTATTCATTATACTTAACTGACTCTAAACACAGATTGGTGATTACCCTTATCAGAAATCACTACTCATTGTTTGAATTAGGAAAAAAAAAGAAATCAAGGGGGGTGGTGTGAGACCCAAGAGTTTTACCCATTAAGAAAAAAAATTAGGCCACCCACTGAAACCCATCTAAACAATTAAATAAGCCTATACTTTTTTTTCTTGACTTGTCTTGTCTTTTTCTTTGTAATGAACCGTCAGGTTTTAAACATAGTGATTTTGCTACTATTTTGGATTTATAATACTGATCTGATATTAGTGATATGATAGAGGATTTTCTTATTAAAAGTTTTCTTTTTTTTCCCCCCCACTCCCTTGTAAGACAATGTTTACTCGCATTCATCCACAAATCAAGGCCTGGGAAACTAATTCAGTTCATTTGTTAGGTTTAGTATGTGTTCGAGCATTGGCACTCTGAGTCAGTGCAGGGCAAGACCTGTCCTTTTCACCGTTTTACCATGATTTTGGAAATGTTTTCCTGTTCGTAATCCCTCAATTGGATAAATTAGAAATCTTAACAGTACACAGTGCCCCAGTTTCTCTTCCCTCTATGTGTGTGTCTGTGTCGTGCGTGCGGAATAGGCGCGGCCTGTAGTCTTCCCTAGGAATGCAGGTAAATACGCGCCCATCTCCATGGTAACCTTTAATGTTTGTTTCCCTGTATACAGCAATGACATGATATGGACGTAAATCGGTTGCAGATAAACCGGAACTTTTTTATGCTAATATAAAAACCGCAGTCAAACAGTTCTGGGACAATTCGTGAACCCCCACTCCAGTTAACTAACCCCTCTATATCGCAGCTTCCGCTAATTGTCGTAATCTCCCCGCGCACTTGCTTACCGGCCTGCGGAAACCATGGTAACCACTTGTTGAAGCCTGGCTGCCTGTTGCTATGAGACCGCACACGTTATAGGAGAAAATCCTGCTTCCCGCTTTAAGACTCTCCAACATTACGCACATGCCTGGCCAACTTCCAGCTGCTTTATCATTTCTGTTTATGTGCTTACGTCAGATTACTGGTTAGACACATGCAAATAACCGACTGGGTTTTTTTTTGTTTTTTTTCTTAGTAAAGATGCAACGCGCACTCTCTGATAAGCCTGATATGGAAATAAGGTTTGCTCATTTCCTTGCTCTGACATACTTGGATGAATTCAAAAACCGAAAACCTGGCGATGTTTTAAAGCAGAGGGAACATCAGACCCCAGTTAGACATCACCAAGGCTAGGTTATGCGGCTGTTAAAACGAAATATATCCCATGATTCCTGCGCGCCCTGCACCCCTCCCGTGGGCCTCCGATTAGCCCAAGCGGACTCTTGTATTTCCATGAGAATAGCGGAGCTTGGTGAAAGGGTTAAAGTCCGCGGAGAAGAGGGGGGAGAGGACGGCAACACTAATTTTCTGCGCGGCGGGGAGCGCTAAAAAGGGAACAAAGCGATGCAGGGGAGGCGCTCAGGATTGGGCTCCTTTACTATGCACACCTGCGAGCTGAAAAGCGGCGGCCAATCTGCCTCAGACACGGCCAATTACGAGCCGGACCCAAGAGCCGCTTTCACTCCGGAGAAGGATGGGAGAGCACTGAGGGGGAGGACAGGAGAGTTTTCAAAAGAAGAAAGAGGAGAGATTTAAATCGATTGGCCCTAAATTATTCGAGCCCTCTGCCTTGTGACGGATGAGTCCCACTAACTTTCCCTGCAAGTTGCTCCGAGAGTCCTCCTCTTATCTTTTCTCCTGTGGTTCAATATGGCACACTTACGGAGTTAATCTTGTGCCGAAAGTAATAAACAAAATGACAAGATCCGAAAGTTATATCTAATTAAATTTTTGTAAAGCAGACTTACAAAAGATTTTTTTTTTTTTTTTAATTACAAAGACTACTGCTCTAAATTAAAAATGAGAGAATCTAAGCAGATAGGATCCGAACAGTGTGACATTGAGATTTGGATGAGTACAGACGTGTTTGACATTCTTATAGAAATGAATCTTAAATGCAGCAAACAAGCACAAAATGCCAGTTACACAGATGTTTCCATCTGCCTTAGAAAGCCCTAGATAATTAAAAAAAAAACAGCCAACTTACTAGCTTTTTGTTTATATATATATATATATATATATATATGAAAGTGTTAAAGTGACTTCTCAGCACTTATGTATATGCTGAATACAAAAACATTGACAAACCGATCAGAACGATGTCAACAAAGTGATGTTCTGGGACAATTCTAATAAGCTACTGATAGAGTTGAGTAGTGTTAGGTCTGATACTTTTCCATCTCTTGTTATTTTCAAGGCCATCTTAGGTTCAAAAAGTTATGTTTAAATAGATATCAAAATTTATATAAGGAAAATGCCGGTGGAACCAGCCTTTGGAGTTACTCTGTATTTATGCATACATTCATAATTTAACACTTATAGCGCAATTTGAATTCACTCACTTTGGCATTTATATTATTGAAAACGGGGGGCTTATTTTAAATATTCACCAGTTTTATCCTTTTACATCTTATAGCTTAATATTGTATACAGTATGTGCCTGTTTTTATAATTCCCTGTGTATTCTCATCTTTCATGCTAAAATCCATTTACATATGCTTTATGACCTTACAGAATTAAAATACAGAAACACATGTGAAGTGTGAAAAAGATTCTTATTTTTAATAAGATTTAAAAATAAGCTTCTAGGTGCGATTCATAAGAAAATTCAGACCAAAGACAACACTTTTTTTTTTTTTACAATTTATTTAAGCTTTTTTTTGTTTATGCAAAAGACCCTTATAAGGGCCATAAAAATTGTACAAAGGCTATTTACAGAGTATTAAAAGGACTTTAAAAAAAATTACATTGAAACGGCAAGTTGCACACTCACCTGGAAGGCAAATGTAAACATTCACTCATTTCATTACTTTAATATAAATTACATTAAAGTTCATAGCTCATTAGTGACCACTAGATTACTACACTAAAACTTGTTCGATAAACGGAAAATGCTAGACTGACTGAGTTAGACCATCAAATAACCCCAAAAAAGGCAAAACATGTCCGATTCAGCTGCACTTAGCAGCACCTGCATACTACTTTTGCCATTTGAATTATGCAAATCTGGCATTATACAAGCAATAAGCAGGCTCCTCATGCACCCAAAGGATGTACAGGTTATTATTTAAAAAAAAGAGACACCCTCCTTTTCCAATTTTCACAACCAAGTAGTAAAAGCCCTCCACATGGACTCCAACAGGCTAGTACATAGACAGTCTTGGTCCAAGGCAAAACCTGGTACTGATAGGCGGGTAAAGAACAGTGCATTCAAATAGGTTTAAAAATCAGCAATTAAAGGGGAATGTCATAGTGCTAGTCTCATGCTAAAAAGTATGCATTGGACATGTTATTGGTGAAATGTAGAATTTGTTTGTGTAGACTACTTCCCAGTGTGAGTTTAATAATTATTTTGTGCAACTAATGCATACCCTACTCTGGTAAAATGATGTAGTGGAAAAGTAAGGTATTCTTAATTATCAAAAAAAAAAAAATTGTCATGACAAGACCATAGCCATTGTGATTGGTTGCTTCATATTCAAAGGAAAACAACTTTAAATGTTGATCATGATGCTTGCCCCCCCCTTCTCAAATTGTAAAATTAATTTAGCTGTACTTCCCCATACACTTAATACATCACCACATTTGTTTAAAAAAAAAAAAAAAGGCACAGACTACATAACTGGCTTACACTGGCTCCATAGATCACATGATTTGCACATCATTGACTATAGTGATCACGAGCGGACATGATCTCAATGTGCCCATGTCCCCAATTCTATGCCCCATTTTGGTTTTTGATCATGATTGCCTTTTACTGCATCAACATCCCCAATCCCTGTTAATGAAGCACAACACAAAAGGCACACAGTCAGATTTCAGAATTTGGATATGTACAAAGCAAATGTCTTACAAAGAAAAGAAAGAAAAAATTTTGTAACCTGCCACAAAAATGCCAATTACACAGACATGTCATACCCATCTATATTAGAATGTTGTGGAAAGTACATCCAAGCTGTATTAAAGGTGAAATTCTGGGCAGAAAAAATAACACAAAAAGGGGGGCTGGAGGAAGAGGTGAACAAATCTACAAAGGAGGGGGTGGAAAAAAAAGAAGAAAAAAAAAAAACTGAGCAAGATCACTCAAAGAGGTAGCGAATGTTCCTATGTGCAACAGGTACTCACAACATCCACCAAGAATCCATAGGGATTACTTGTTGCACTACAAGTCTACGTAGTGATCCAGCTGAGCTAGTCCCAGTCCTTTCTCTTCTCCATTTCAGATGTGCGTCAGGGGCACAGTACTGCCCAGATAATGCTGCTGGACACTTGGGTAACCCCGCTGTGCTGTGGGGTCCCCTACATCACCTCCAGGGATGTACATGCTGATCATGTCCCTAAGGTCGCCTTGAACTGCCCCACGGTGGTGGTTTGTTGCTCCTGTCGGGGAGTGAGTGAAGGCCTCAGGCTTGACCATAGACATTACAGGGCTGGGCTGCTGGGGACTGCTGCTGTATGACATTGGGCTGAAAAAGATCATAAAATGATGAGAAACCAAACTAGAGATGAAGGAGTTACATCCAACAGAAGATCTTCACACAAATATTTTCTGAATTATACAGCTAAACTTAGACTTAAATGTTGGGGGATTTGTTTCTCTCAAGCAATAGTAATAACCAACAAAACTAATTTTACCAAAAGTTTAAAATTAGAAAAACATAAAAAGTTTGTTTCAGCATGCTTAAGGGGTTATTAGTTAAACTAGTACTATAACTGTAAAGCGTGCCTACAAATACTAAATTACAGAGTTGTGCGTCTATTTTAATTCACAAGAATAATACCGGACCTGTAGGAGTTGGCGCCGTTCATGTAGGTCTGGGACATGGGCGCCGCGTACTGCAGAGGAAGCTCGTACCGGTGCAGCTGCTGTTGGTAAGCGAGCGCGTCTCCCTGTACGGCCGCGTAGCTTCCAGCCGGAGCCCAGCCGTAGCTGTCCACGCGCGGGCTTCCACTCTGCGCATGCGCCGCGGCCAGCAGGCTGCCGCCGGGGAGCGGAGGGTACTTGGCCGCCGAGTTGTCCTTCTTCACCGGCGGCTTGCTCTTGCGCCGAGGCTTGTACTTGTAGTCGGGGTACTCCTTCATGTGCGCGGCGCGCAGCCGCTTCGCCTCGTCGATGAACGGCCGCTTCTCGGCGTCGGTCAACAGTTTCCACTCGGCGCCCAGGCGCTTACTGATCTCGGAGTTGTGCATCTTTGGGTTCTCCTGGGCCATCTTGCGCCTCTGAGCTCGGGACCACACCATAAACGCGTTCATGGGCCGCTTCACTTTGTCCATGGGGTCTGCGCCGGGCGGGCACGCGCCTTTCGGAGCTGCCTGAGGCACGTTTCCGGAGCCGCCGTGTTGCGACATGAGTTGGCCGTTCGGGTGAGGATTTTGTTGACCCGGCTGGGTTTTAAGTTCGTGCTCCATCATGCTGTACATCATTGTGATCTCTGAAACTTGGTCGAGTCGATAATTAGCCGAAATATCAGCCGAAAAAAACTCAAGGCAAACAAACAGGGCGCAGGTGCAGCTTATTGCCGCATGCTATACACACACTAGGCAAGTTTGCCTGACCAAAGAGAAATAAAAATATATCGAAAGGTCTAAAAAGTTCCACGTGTCATAAAAAGTTTACCATTCCGACGCTTTGTTTCTTTAAGGCTTGCAGTGTGAGATTTTTTTAAGCGTAAACAGAAAGAGAGAATAACTAAATCACAGCTGCGCTACTCCAGCTACAAACTCTACAAAGCCACCTGTTGAACAGCGATTGACTCTGTGAATAATAACCGGGGGCATGACAAAAAACACTCTCTACCCGCTCGTGGTTTTAGGGAAAATTGTATTCTCCTCAGGACCAATCAGAGCGCAGGGTCCTACCCTCATCTAATTTACATAAGACCAACTAGTGCAGGGGCGGGGCCAAAGCGCACTTGTTGCTTAAACTCAGCTGAACTGAGCCGCTTTCTACAGACTATTTATATAATCAAGGAAGAATTATTTATCAAATCCAGTGAAGCTTAGATAGAAGATGTATGTAGACGTCTTTGTATTAGAGTCGTCAACAGGCTATACAATCATGATGTCAATATAGTAAAGGCTGACCAAAATTTCCCTACACACAGGCAAAACTAATTTATTGTAATTTTCTTTTTTTAAACGAAATGGAATTTTATTTACAAATCCGCATGATTGCCCACTTGTAATGAACTCGTGTGGTGTTATGCATGCAAATTCACTTTAAATGCATTACTTTAGACCTAAATTATTTATTTCCTTATATTTATCATGAGAATGATTTCGATGCATTCTTCTTTCAGATAACTTTCTTAATGGCTAGTATGAAAAAAGGGCTTCATTTTCCCTTTGTATTGACACTTTTAGGACAAACTGTAGGTGCATTCTCTTTCTATGTTTTATAGAAATTAATTGTTCCAATTCATATACAAGTTATAT
>JAOVVA010000044.1:12197998-12208722 GCA_028565275.1 Leiocassis micropogon
AGTGTGCGCTTGTCATCCTCAGTCACCATGTTGATAGCAACACCCTTTCTGCCAAAACGGCCACCACGCCCAATCCTAAAGAACAATCGTCGTTAGAATTCCAAAATCAAAACTACTCTCTCAATATATATATATATATATAAAAACGTCTAGAAAAGGTCTGTGTTCAAAACTTGCCTGTGGATGTAATTTTCCCTGTTTGTGGGCAAATCGTAATTGATGACCAGGGAAACCTGCTGCACATCAATGCCTCGAGCCTGGTGGACAGAAAACAATGAATTAAAGCATACATAAGGACCAACTGATTACCACTTTTCTACAATATTTATATACTTTATCTTCCAAGTCTCAATATTCTGCTAAAACGTTAGCCAGGGTACTGTCACTGAATGAAAATTTGAATTAACAGAAACCTACCAGGAGGTCAGTGGTGATGAGGACACGACTGGAGCCAGATCGGAACTCCTTCATGATCAAATCTCTCTCCTTCTGGTCCATGTCACCATGCTAAAAAACACAAAACTGGTCAACTCATGGTTAAACTCAACCTTACTTTCAAGTGAATCTGTGCCCATAGCATGAAACAGCCTTTAGCTCACAGTACTGAGCCGACTGTGATGAATATGGACTGCATTTCCTCTTCCCTTAGCAGATATAGAACCAAGTGCCACAGATCGACACGGCCTTGCCCAGTTGATAAGGGTGGACATGCTACCATTCATAATTCACTTACCAAAGCGGACACTGTAAAGTCTCTAGCATGCATCTTCTCAGTCAGCCAATCCACCTTCCGACGAGTGTTAATAAAGATAACAGCTTGAGTGATGGTCAATGTTTCGTACAGATCACACAAAGTGTCCAACTTCCACTCCTATGACACAGAAATAAAAAGCAGCCAGTTACACACAAGGAAGCCAAGTGACGAGTCATTAGATACTTAACTGGCTAAAACGACAACCTTATATTTAAGGCAACTGCATGCAATCAACCATTTATTTTTTTTACAGTCATGTACGGACAAGTCATGGCCACCAGGTGGCAGTATTCAGCCTTACATAAAAAAAAAAGGGAAAAGAAAAAATGGTTCAACAAGAAAAGTTGTTGGGCCTATATATGAATAGATATTAGCTTGCAGAAAGTCCTGTTACCTCTCTCTCCACATTAATGTAGAACTGACGAATACCCTCCAGGGTCAGCTCCTCTTTCTTGACCAGGATCCTTATAGGGTCTCGCATGAACTTGGTGGTGACATCAAGCACTTCCTGGGGCATGGTGGCTGACAACAGAATCACCTGTAGATTCAAACATGCATCAGCACAACCTCACAAGCTTCACAACACATTTCATTAAACCACTAAATGCAGCAGATGCACTTGCACAATAAAATGTCAACTGCTTTATAGTCGTGATGAGGAACAGGAAGACCCAGTCACTGTGGAGAGCAGCAGGAATACTCTACCAAAGAACTTTGTTCCCTCCACAGCAAAGATAGCTGGGGGGAGAGGGATCTTTGGCCAACAATACATGAATCATGAAAATGAAACCGCTGAACTAAACACTAATTACCAGTACACAGGTTTTACCTGAATGTCAGTAGACAGCTTCTGGAAAATCTCGTAGATTTGGTCCTTGAACCCTCGGCTCAACATCTCATCAGCCTCATCCAACGCAAACATCTTGATGTATTTGGGAGCTAATGAAAAGATATATTTATGGTCACTGTTTTGCAGGGCAAGCCATCAATAAATCCCACCAGGGGGAAAATTTATATATTGAAGGTACACTTAAAACTTTAAACATATCGATACTAAACCAAGTCATTGTGGCACACCACTTAAGGCTTCGCAATACTCTAGTAACATTAAAAGGCTGGCAATGCTGTGTTCAGGTCAGTGAGGTCAGATCATGTCTCCAGAGAGCTGTGAACCCTGCACACACCCCAACAGAACGCCGAGATGTGGCAGAGGAGCACAGGAGACTCTGGGGTCAGTTGACACGCATGGGAATCATCATTACAGCATTTAATCTGTTTAATATGCAAGGATGCAAGTATTGCTACGAATGCTTACAGAGATAGCGTCGATTGAGCATGTCAAAGACCCGCCCAGGTGTTCCAACCACTATGTGGGGCACATCAGCCTGGAGCTTCTGCACCTCATTACGAACGTTGGTGCCACCAATGCAGGCATGGCAGGTTGCACCCATGTAGTCCCCAAGAGCTAGAACCACCTTCTGGATCTAAAGTTGAATAGAAACAAAGGAGACTGATTAAACATGTCAATTTTTGGAATCCACATGGATCAAAGCATAATTATATAATTTTTAAAAAAGTTTAATATGGTTTGATCATTTGAATCACAAACTTCAATATAAGTGACATTCTAATTAACTACAGTCACATGTGTCCATACAGTGATGCAGTCTTTAGCTATTGGTATAGACTGGAATGAATATGGGTTGTATGATCTACCTCTAATAGAAATAGGAAGGTGCCATTAAGACACCACCTCTCTCAATTGATTAGGGGGATCAATATTTCTACTTTCTTTGCATGTGCTTGGTATTTTTTCAGAAGGCCAACTATATACATGCAAATGAAAATGCACACCCACGGACCAAGTCTTACCTGCTGAGCAAGCTCTCTGGTCGGGGCCAGGACCATAGCTTGAGTAGCTTTCAGCTCAATATCAATCTGTTGAAGGATGGCGATGGCAAACGTGGCCGTCTTTCCTGTTCCGGACTGAGCCTGAGCAATGACATCATACCCTGCAAAAAATATAACCAAATTAAACATTTTATGCAAACGAGGCTTCTGAAACAGAAACAGTGTTTTTTCATTCTGTACCCATACCATGAAACAGTCTCAAACTCACTGTACTGAGTAGACTGGGATGAATATGGGCTGTGTTTAATCTTCCCTTACCAGATATAAAACTATGTGCCACAGATGAGCACTGCCTTGCCCAGTTGATAAGGGTGGCAGAAGAGCAATCTAATGCTGCCCCAATACAAAAAAAGTGAAAAACAAATACATACCCTTGATACAAGGGAGAATCGCCCTCTGCTGAATGGCAGAGGGTTTCTCAAAACCATAGGCATATATTCCCCTGAGAAGATTCTCACGCAGGTTCATGTCATCAAAGCTGTCGACAACCTCCTTCCAGTTGCCCTACCAAGACAAGGAAAAATATTTTAAAAATTAAAAAGGGATTAAACCACCTTGGAATCAAGCTGAAATTTGCAAACAATCGTGTGTGTAAAGTCTTGGTGTAAAAAGGGCATACATGCACTAGGGATCTCGAGCATGAATAGAAACCTATGCCATGCTGTGTTCAATAACAAGCGGTTGCAGAATTCTCAAACAAAATTTGTGCTGTTGAAATGATCAGTTTAGCAAAATGGGGTGGAAGGGGAAGTGGAGTGTCGTCAATTTAAGTGTCAAGGCCAGCTTGTACTAGGTCGATATTTCCAGCGAGGTTTGTGATTTTGCATATCAGGATGCTTGTGTCACCGTGATGAGAAAAACTTGATGTTTTAGCCACATGTATAGGAGAAAAATACAAATTCAGACTTTGTACACCTTATGCACTGTGATTTGGTGTAATGAGATCTTCCATCTGGTTTCTGTATATACAGTTATTGGCAAACTCTTAGGAAAAAAACGTCTCATTAAGTGCTCATTAAACATAGGACGGATCCTAAAGGGAAAGCGGAATGGATGTGTTTTACATTACCTGTGAATGCATGCACTGAACGATATTTTTTTTTATTTATATTCTATATAAAAATTATACATTAAATTTATTTTAAATGAACATTTTCAACTTACCTCAATGACTCCATCTGGCTCCATGCCCTCGGGGCCATTGTCTCTAGGTCTGAACGAAAGAGCAAACAAAAAGAGAACAGAAGGGGCAAATTAAAAATCTATTCAATCATGTGCAAACATCTCCGACTTTATGGTGCACCTCATCATTCATTCGCGCTCAGTCAGCTGACCAATGCGGGGAATGTAACGCTATGAAGGTTATGAACGGAAACGAAATGGAGGGAAGTTCTTCCCCCGGTCAGCAGACACGTCGCAGGCTTCTGGAGAAGGCCTCGATCACAACCCTCATGCGGCAGGGTTTTTTTTTTTACATTTATTTTTAGACACACCATGGAAGCGCGATTAAAGACGCAGTAGCGTTTTAATAAAATCTCTTATTTAAAACACGGCACAATACACCGTATAAAACGCAATAGTCAGCTAGCCTGCTTAATCGTAGCTCGAGCGTAACGCCAGTGAGATCATAAGCTATTAATTTAAATAACTGGCAACTCAATTTAAAATAACCGAAAACGCAAAGGTAACGTTATTTATATATTTATTTCTAAACTAGTTTAAACGAGATCAGAGGCAGTGCGTACTGAGCAGAGGCGTCCTGAGCGGAGGCCCGGGCCTACTCCCGCACTAGCGCACACTTCTCTTTTGTCTAGGCCATGTGCTCGAGTCGCACTCCCACGAAATATACATAATCCTGCTCGACACGAGAACGCTTAATAAATAATCACACAAAATGGCATAAATATAGGACATATCAATTATTTTCCATCAAATGCCGATCGACAGAGCCTGAGATTAGTGCTCGACAGGCAGAGTCAGGAGGCGGCCATGTGGATGCGGCCGAACCGGCATTTAGCTTTTAGCATTCGGCTAGGGACCCAGCATATATTTATTTCTTTTTAATTTCATTATGAAAAAAAATTATAGTCATCCATCCAGAAAAGCTCGACACATACGCATACCTTACAAAATAAAAATAAACTCATACATTTATCCCAACTCGCGGCCTTCTTCCACTTACACATGTTAACTAGCTAACAGGTCTATTAACGAGCCATGCCGCAAGAGCTATCTTTTTAGTCCGGATTTACACGAAAAAAAACCCCGCAAAATCGCCTCGACTGCTTTCCGTGTGTATGTATAAGCAAAATTAAACTCGCGTTTAAATTTTTACGATCGGAAAACTAACTAAGACGTTTCCTGAAGTCAGCATTTACTCACCTATGTTCATGTTGAGCCGACATTATCACAAAGAAAGGCAGAAGGGCGGAAAAGTGCTAAATACGTGGGCAATGAAGCACACTGAAGAATTTTAATTGGAGCCTTCAGCTATCAATCAGAACTGAGGCGGGACACAGTGACCGCTCATTGGGTAAACTCTACTTCACAGAGCAAAGAAATCCCGCCCACAGCCCTTTTTACGTCAGGACAGTATGACATCACCGGAAGCGTGACTCAATCAATTTCCGACAAATATGGAATGCGATAACAATTGCAAAAGTATTAAATACTGGTTCAAATTATAATATAACAATACTACTAAATTAGTTAAATAGAAAAACAGATAGATTTACATTTAGGCATTTAGAAGACGCTCTTATCCAGAGCAACTTACACAAGTGATTTGAAGTGCATTAAATATGTCTTTCCGCTGGTTCACTAGGTTACTAGATAGATAGATAATCATTTTATGGTTAGATAATTGCACTATTTTATACTGTTGAGTTTAATACTTACCAGAAATCCAAGGTCTGTGTTCAAAATCATTGCATATACAATTTACAAGTCTTGGTATTATTATAAATGCTAAAATAGCAAACTACTATATTAAATATATGAGGCTCATGTAAACACACAAACCTGGAGGCACAAAACACCATATCAACTCATGACTGTTACAGCTATCTAAACACTGTACACAGAAATGCAGGAGGAAACAGACATAATAGACTGTGCCTTTTCACTCTTTAAAATGTCTCTATTTAATCTATTCATGTCTTTTATGGGATCACCACAAGTGGTCCAAATCAAATTACAGAAAGAGTAAGGAACAACAGTATAGGTTAATCAAAAAGCAGTAAACAGAATGCATATTTTGCACACACGTCCATACAAGTACACTAAAACCGACAGAATGACAATATACAGTAAATAGTGACCAGACCAGGCCCACTTGTTATTTTACACAGGACATGATTTATTGAAAAAACAAAACAAAAAAAAACATGATTATACTTGCACATTTGAGTAACATAACACTCTTCTTAACAACCGATAAAAAGTTTCAATTGACTTTTACAGATGAGAAAATCCAAGAGGCATTCTACCCCATTGATGAAGCCTTTTACAAGAGTCCAACAAGGTGTCTCGAAGATGTCAAATGTCAAAAAGGTAGCCATTATATGTAAAAAAAAAACAAAAAAAAAAACAAACTGGCTTCTGACAACCACAAGAAAAAAAATAACACTGATACAAAACAAAAACATTTTAAAAAGTGGGGGTTTGATAACGTGATATTCTGTTTTATAGTCTCTCTGCCTTCTCGGACGGTAAAGGCTTCCAGCTGTTTCTTTCCTTAACCACTTGCTGCAAACCCCTTACAAACAGTTATCACAGCGAGAGCTTGCAGTGACAAAGCTCTTTGTACATGAATCTTCTCAGCTTAGGCATGTCCTGCTGACTGAAGTTGAAGGGTTGTCCCAATGCCAGACACTTACAGTACTAGAATGAAGAAAAGGAAAGTGAAAGTGAGAGGTCGCTCAAAACTTTGCACAGTACTGTATATTTAGATTTTACTCTTGCTTGTATTGGGGCAAGAAACTAATTCACCTTTAGTGCCTCACTTTAATGACTTGTACAACTATACAATATCACACAATACATGTAAACACCATGAATACTCACCTGAAGGACAAAAGCCCCACAATCACTGTCATTATTCTGCCTTCCTACATTCTAAGATACAAATATAGAATCAGTGAAGTACAGCTTGTAAAAAGAGACTGTGAAATTCAACAAAATTGTCCATTTGTCAAAGTGCTATGTGATTTCATATACAGCTTGAACTTTACTCCAATGTAACATATGTAAATCAGTTTAGACTGAAGACACACAAATACTGTAAGACAAAGACTGGCAGAGTTTTATATACATTGGGGAAAATTATCTGATCCCTAAAGATTTTGTAAGTTTTGCTCACTTAAAAACTGATGAAGGGTCTATAATCAGGGTCTATCAAGGGTTTATTTTAAAGGATACAGACAGAATATCGATCAAAAATCCAGAAAACACACAATATATGAAGGTTATGAATTAAGTTGCATTTCAGTGAGTAAAGTACTGCAAGTATTTGATCCCCTACCAACCAACAATAATTCTGGATTCCACAGACTGGTTATTAATTTAAGAAGGTGCTCCTAACAATAGTTCATCATGTGTATAACACCTGTCCTCAGAATCTTCCATTCAAACCTCACCACAATAGGCAAAAATAAAGACCCGTCAAAGGACACCAGGGACATGTAGTCATGCAAAAGGCTGGAATGGGCTACACGACCATCAGCAAGAATCTTGGTGAGAAGGAGACAACTGCTGAGAGCGAATCTTTGCAAATGGAAGAAATACAAAATAACCATCAATCACCCTTGGCCTGGAGGTCCATGCAAGATTTCACCTCATGGGGTAAGTAAAGGATCATCCCAGAACTACACACTTCTTTTGAATGATCTTAAGGCAGTTGGGACCACAGTCACCAAATAAACCATTGGTAACAATATGCCGCCATGAATTGAAATCCTTCAATGCCCACAGGATCCCCCTCCTAACAAAGGCACATACAGAGGCCCGTCTAAAGTTTGCCAATGGACAGAGAATGATTGGGAGAATGTGCTGTGGTCAAGTGAGACCAAAATTGAGCTATTTGGGATCAACTCAGCTTGATGTGTTTGGAGGAAGGAAAATGCTGACTGTGACCCTATGAACACCATGCCTACAGTCAAGCACAGAGGAGGAAACATCATGCTTTGGGGCTGTTTCTCTGTTAAAGGTACAGGCCGACTTTCCCGCATTGAGAGGCCAATGACCAGGTCCATGAATTGTAAAATCTTGGATGAGGACCTCCTGAAGATGAGTCGTGGATGGAACTTCCAGCATGTCAATGACCAAAAACATACAGCCAAGGCAACAAAGGAGTGGCTTAAGAAGAAGCACATTAAGATCATGGAGTGGCCTAGCCATAGAAAATTCATGGATGGAGTGGAAACTTTGAGTTACTAAGCGACAGGCAAGAAACCATAAGGATTTAGATAAGATCAGTAAAGAACAGTGGACCAAAATCCCTCCTGAGATGTGTGCAAACCTGGTAACCAACTACAAGAAACATCTTACCTCTGAGCTTGCCAACAAGGGGTTATCCACCAAGTACTAAGTCATATTTTATTTGGGGATCAAATACTTATTTTCCTTATTAAAATGTAATTATAACCTTTGTATCTTGTGCTTTTTCCAGATTTTTGGTTGATATTCTATCTCTATTCCCTTCAGTAAAACTATAATGAAAAATATAGACCCTTCATTTGTTTGTAAGTGGGCCAAATTACAAATTCTGCAGCAGATTAAATAATTTTTTCCCTCACTAAATAAAAAAAACAACAACAAAAAAAAAACAAAAAGAAAACATATTTTTTCACATAGCAGTTTGTGGCAAATTGTCCTAAAAGACTGCTATGACTTACCATTTTGAAAAAGGCTCTCCACCCAGTGAGAAAATCTCTCTGCTGTTTTATAATAGATTCTGCCTGGAGGTACTTAAAAATATGCTAAGAAAGGGAAAATAAAAAGAATTGGATTTGAATTTGGAAATACAACTTGTGTGTAATCTAAATGCAAAGTCGCTTTAATGATGCCTTTAGAAAGTAAATGACAATCCAGACCTTGGGACACCGTCGGTTGAGAGTTCGCTGGGAGTCAAAGTAAGTGATGAAGCGCTGTTTGATGTCCACTGATACAAGCGACCAGTGCACTTCCAGGTGAATAGGAATCAACAGAAGATCCTTGCTGAAGATGTCAACCTAAAGCAAACAATGAAGATGAATGCGTACACTGTAGGGCAGCGTACAGAATCTATGCCAGATTTTCTGCTGGCAATTCCCACACAATTATACTGTACATGAGTAATGAATAAATGGCTGCACCTACAATCTCAGTCCTGGCTGTGTCTCTTTCAGGACAGAACTTGTATCTCAGATAAAGTCAAATACAGCAACACATATGAGCAATGGACCGATTTTAATAATATAAAGCATCATTATTTACCTTCTTATCATTATTAACTCCCTTTAACATCCAAATTGCTCTTTTTAAACTGTTCATTATTATATTCCACATGGTTGCAAATTGGCAACGGATATTAGAGGAAAAAACTTACATTTTTTGTCCATCGTTTAACTCCTTCATAACCTTTAGTTCGCAGTTTATCATAAAAGAAGCTGTTGAAGAAATGGACCTAAAATGGATTGAAAAAGAGTCATGTTTGAAATGGAGACATACAAAAATCAACATGGGCATATTCTATATCTCTATTCAGGGACCTGAAATATATAAAATAAAAATTAAAAAAAAGAAATAAATACATACATACAGTACATTTAGTACAGATTTAAATCACAAACAAACTAATAAAAGGTATTAGTCATATTCTTAATAGTGCTGCATCCTCTTTACAAGAAGGGAAGTGCTCAGGACCTGATGTTTTGTAAGAACTTGGGACACAAGTTGACACCTCTTAACGAATATGCATAATCAATATTTTAATTCTTTTAAATTATAGCCACCATGGCTTACATGGCAACTCTAACTCAGGCTTCCATTTCCCTCCTGTTGAAAAAAAGATATAACTGTAGATCTATTGGACTGCAAAAATTATTCTTTTTAGTTTGTTAAATGTTGTCATAGATAGATAGATAGACAGACACACATATATGTAGATACATTATTGATCATGAAGGAACTTCCAGAATGTTTTGTTAATAAATGGCATGTTATTAAACTTACTGACACTGTACCTTGAAATATTCCCCTATCTACAAGGGGTATTCAAGTCAAACCGGGACTTGGGATGAAATTTCCCATTAATGACAGTATTAAATCAATTGAAATTTACAGAAGACTTGTGCGATAATTTTAATGAAGGCCGAATGTTGATGCTCGCCAAGGTGGCTTGGAGCAGCAACTGCTGCTGTTGTCATGAACATTCATCTAAAATTGACGGATCACTTGTTACAAACTTGCTACACAGATGCATCTCTCTGTGGTACAGTAACTCTACTCACAATCAACACTCTTTGCACAGTGCAAAAACTTGGCTGGGAGTTATTGCCACATCCCCCATACAGTCTTGACCTCGCTTTAACCCATTTCCACATGTTCGGCCCATTAAAGAGACTCCCAGACATTATCACATACTGAGAAAATGTACTACCTTGATGGTATTCAAGCGCCAGTGAAACACTGGGATAAGTGCATTAGTGTAGCAGGGGACTGAATGAAAAAATAAGGGACTTTTTACTCTCATAACTGTGTTCCTTTATTCTGTGTAATAAGTTTGGCCCTCATATTATTTCAGCAGAAAAACAAAATGTTTTAGTCTTTCTAGACATTCTTTTTTAAAGCATTACACATCTGTTCAGTGCAACTTATAACCATCACAGTGCAATTTATAAACTATTTCATTTAAGAAGCTATAATGTCCGGTATATGGAGCAAGGCTTTGACAAAGTACACTGTGTTCCAAATTATTATGCAAATTAGATGTAAGTGTCATCAACATTAAATGTTTAGTTTTTAAATTAAACTCATGGATGGTGTTGTGTCTCGGGGCTCTTTGGATCACTGAAATGAA
>JAOVVA010000044.1:12208822-12219718 GCA_028565275.1 Leiocassis micropogon
TTTGGAACAGTGCATTTTCAGTTTTTTATTTTTGAAATAAATATTGTTATCAATAGGAGGTTTGTTCAATAAAATTCTAATTATACACTAATGGTTGATAACTAGAAAATTATACTGACTGTCATTTGCATTGACTAATTATTAAAATCAGAGAAAGATATCATTTGCGTAATAATTTGGAACGTAGTGTAGAGTAGAACTACCTCTTTTACACCTCAGATGTTTTTAAAGAAAAAGTCTGTTTCTTGGATCAGACTACTTTATTTATCTTCACAAGCATCATCTACAGCATAAATATTAACTTTGGGTATTTACCACCCTAGTTTAAAAAGACATGGCTTCCCTATTGTCCTTTTGCACCTGACGTCACAACGTCTGTCTCCCATGGTCCCGGCTTCTAATGGACGGAATAAGGGATGTTACTTACTGGGTTGCCAGTGCCAAACCTACATTCAAAATCAGTTACAGAAAAACTCTCATCACGAAAACACACCCAACGTCAACAACGCTCCTTCCTTAGTATCCTTAGTAATTGCTTCCAAGTCCTAATTGCCTCTGAATCGTCCGTATTGTGTTCAAGCTACAATGCTAATACAGGGCAAAATTCCAAATCCCACTCTAACCCCTGAACAAGCACACTACTTGTGTGAAACAAGCGAATATAGACCCTACACAGTGTACTAGTTTTCCATTTTACGCTATTTGAGATTTAATGCCAGAACAATCAGTTAGCTATTAATTAGAAAGCTTAAAAAGTCTTCATTTTATGAAGCGTAAAGCATAGCATATTCCATAGCATTGTCTCATTTGCAACAGAAGCATAATGCTAATGGTAATGCTAATGGTAGAAAATGCCACCAAACCCAGGGGAAATCGCACATTTGTACCTGCTAGTTTCTCTTTGAAATAAGTCCACCACATACTGCACATGAAAATAATGAGCAGAACATAAGGTATCAATTGCTAAGTTACTCTTATCTTTGTAACAAAGCAACAGGTAATCTTGTAGGTAATCATCAGGTAATCTTTGTTGGTTTTTTTTGGCTCTAGAATACACCTCGAGTGTAATCATCAATGAAAACACATAGTAGCCTAATGTCGGTTGTGACTGACATCGTGCAAGCGGTCAATAAAATTATTAATATTCAGTGCAATAGACCAACTGGCTATGGTTCTTTCTTCGAACCCCTACCTCATGAGTAAATACAGACATTTTGAGTAGAATTGGAGACTTCTGTTTATGTGGACTAGTCTTTTATATCTCTCTAACCTGGCCATTTTTGTTCCATTTACCCTGTCCACTCTTCAAACTCTGGGCCCAATATCTTACTATAAATTAAACTAATGAAAAAAGTAATGAAAAAAATATTATTCATCACCTTGTCAGGCACCGAATCCATTACAAGGTCTCCATACATATTCATAACCTGAAAAAAAATTAACAAACATATAAATGAACAGATATGTGGAGTGACTACAAACAGCTTTTACTAAATAACTTGAAATTTACTGTACTTGGTCATTGAGCCAGTTCTGTCCATATAGAGTGCTAAGATCATCCATAGTGAGAACATGGCGCTTGTAGTTAACGCTGAATCCTCGCACCATGCTCGTACCTGGGGACCTCTGGTACGACTGGATTATCTGGTGCACCTCTGCTTTCCTGAGACAACCACCATGTGTCCGTTTATAATAAATCGTGTGCGCAAACACAGTTTGTATGTGTAGGTACATTTACTGAATACTCTAGCTGGCCAAACAACTTTCTCCATTTCATGTAAACATTTCTATTAATATGTCTTTGTATATCATGATTGTGTAGCTATACCTGTAAGGCTGAGAGAAGCTCTCATTAAAGATCTCCTGCAGTTGTTCCACAAGATCATCAGTATGTATAGGGATCAGACTGCCGTATTTATGGAGAGACTCATCCAAAATGCCTGGAAGATGGATGGAAGAATTAAAGAATTTAAATGACACCATGGTCTTGCAGTTGTATTTTATGCTTCTGACAAATATATTCATTTATCTTCAAGTCTACATATCCATTAAATGGAAAAGAAAGAGAGAGAGAGAGAGAAATAAAAACAAGCAGATTGAGCTCTCCTGATTAAAAACAATTTTCTGTAATAAATTTGCTCCACATGTAAATGAGTGTTACTTCATTCAGAGGTGCAACAATGAATTTAATTGAATACCTCAAGTCTAGAACATTTCCGTTTCTGACAAAACTCTTAAAGCTGCGGTCAAATCATTGTCATAATTAGCTTCTTACAGTTATCTTTAAAATCTGTGGTAAATCTAACCACTGACTGCCTAATGAAGAACACTGTCTTTTTTTTAGGTGATATACATAATTTATGTAATATATAGTCCTGGCTGCTGACTCAGGTCTATATTTGGAATCTAATCTAATCTACTATTTGGTAGAAGGGGCATCAAAGCTACCAATCAGATTTAGCCACCTGCTTACCTCACAGTCCCCTTTGCCCCACCTACAGAACCAAAATGACTTAATTTCTGCATCACTGTTGCCTGTTTGTGCCAGAGAGTGTGCAAAACCTCATCTTGTTAAAATGTTTAGCATATATACACTAATAATATACTAAATAATACACATTAAACTTGTGTAGTTGTAATTAGGAGCAGATCCCTCTCTAACTTTTTTTAATGCACTGAAAAGAGAAATAGTATTGTACGTAGATGTAAAATAAAATAAGAAAACATTTTAATCTATTATGTTAAAACAACACTCGTTTTTATGTTTTATTTAGGAAGATGCCATCCTCTGCTCAGCATAAATTTGACCAGTTTCTCATTTTTTTTCTCCATCTTCCAAAGGTCGTGATAACAATACAATACCTCATCCGTCCATAACCGAGAGTTCAAAAGAACACACTTGGCCATGTTGTTTGGGTGGAAGGGATGACTTACTTTCTGTCCACTATCAAAAACATCAGCACTAGCCAATCAAAGGCATTTGTAAGCTCATGCGCACAGAAGAGTGCCATTTTCTTGACATTTTGTCATGCGTTAATACAAATATGTACAAAATATCACACACAATACAACATTAATAACTTGTCAATAAAACCATTTTGTTTTGTATACCTACAGACTTTTCAAATTACTAGCTCAAGTTGCGAATAATGCTATGGAGACACCACAGTCAATACAGTTCAGTTCAGACAAGATGACTTTTGTAGCATGTGTGTTTATAAGCTAGTATCACAAAAAAAATGCATTAGAAACAATGCTGCCAGGGACTTTAACGAACATAAAGATTTACCTTGGACACAGGACACATGATCTTTTGAGAGTGCAATCTCCACTCTTTGCATGGAAACTGAAGGGAAATCTTGTCTTTCGCTGCTTCCAACACTGGGTGCTGAGCTGGACTGGGAAATGCCATGATATCCATTCAAATCACTAAACAGAGCTTCTGAGAAGAGATGGATACGTTTTATGAGGATAACTCACTTGGATAAAAACACTGATAAACGTCACTGTTTCACCATGACATACCAGACGTACCTGTCTCACTTTCATTTGCACTCTGTGCTGTACTTCTTGAGCTATTCGACCCTGGGTCCCGCCTGCTTGGATAAAGATTATACTGACGCCACCGCCTTGCTCGTCTGTACCCAAGTGCTCGTCTGGACCCAACCCACTGTGCCCGTTGCCGCCATATTTTCCAGTTCTGAGCGAGCCGGAAGCGCAGCCGTGTTGAGGCCCTGAGCCTCCTCCACCGCCTCAGCCTCTGCTGCCTGAGGCCATAAAGCCGAGCCCAGAGAGGTCTCTCAGAAACATCCCTCGCTTCGGGTTTGTCTTGCTCCATATTTGAAGGTGAAAAGTTCTGGTAGTAATGTGCCATTTGTGGCAATGACGCATGTGGGTCATGCCAGTCCACTAATCCTTCCTCCTCCTCTACTGGAGCACATTCAGAACTGATCTCCTCACCTTCGTCCAACTGGTCCTCTTCCAATTCCTCCTCTTCCTCATCTTCATCCTCTTCATCAAATCCTTCCTCTTCATCCATCTCATCAGTCTCTATGCATTCTCCAGTCCATCCCCTCTCCTTGTGGCTTACTTTGAAGTCCATAGCGCCTTGGGCATTAGGAGGAGAATCAGGGGCCAAAAGGTGCCCTCCTGCCATGCCTACACCACTACCCTCATGGCTCACTGTCAAAGAGAGCTCCCCCTGCCAGCGATTTGGAGCCAAGCTTGCCCCGCTGTCCCTCATGGTCCACGGGCACCCTGCTACCTGCGCCAGCTCGCCGTCTACGAAAACACAGGTTAAAGAACAGGTGAGCTAAACAATGTATCAATAGGTAATTGTTAGGGAAACATGCCCTTTGCAATATTATATATATATGAATATTTGCACTAAGTGAAGATGCGCTGGTTGATCCCAAAGCATAAGTTCTTTTATATTAATTTCCTTTTGAAAAATCAGTCCTAATTTAAAATTGTAATGCCATGCAATAAAGGCTTTACAGAGCATAAATAGCTCACACATCACAATATCAACTCTTCAAAGGAGATTATCACATTTTTTGGATGCCATCGGTGTAGTTTTACAATATAAAAAGAAATTAAAATCAGGAAAGTCCATGCAGTTGGAAGGTGTGCATCTCAATTTTATATAAACATTTTAAGTTTTCACAGTATTTGTATTCTCATCTTTGGATTGAGAAAAAAAGACACAGTGATAATACTCATCCTTAGCAATAAGTACACAAGCGCTCAACCAATAAAACAAAAATTTGTATGCTGCAAGCTGGGTGACCAATCTCAAACTGTCCAGATATCTGATCCGCACAAAACACCAGATGCCCTTATTGACGCAACCCTCCCATTTTATCTGGGCTTGGAACCGGCACTGAATCCAGCGGCTGGGGTTTGGTCGTTGCGGGGTTGAGAACCGAGGCCTTCCGCCTCTCCATCACTGAGCCACCAAGCCCTGGGTAAATGCCATATTGTTAGTTATTGTTGGTCTTTCAACGGCTCCCATCAAGGGATTGCAACAACGGACCAGCCGATCCGCTCAACAACTTGGCAATAGGTTTTACACCAGATGCCCTTTCTGACGCAACCATCCCATTTCTATAATATTCAGTATCATATAGCAAAATCAGTTTGTTTGTGGGGTTTTTTTTGGGGGGAGGGGGGGTATCTCGAGGCTACGCTGCTCTGGGGATTTTCTGGTTTTGGTCGAAACCAAATCAACCAGGATATGTGGCGCTTTATAAAAATGATTTCTTTAGGGCTGAGATTTGTAGTGTCCAAGTGCAAAATGTAAAGGCACTTATTTCCCAAATTTATATTCAGATTCAATTCAGATTCAAAGAACTTTATTAACCCCAGAGGGAAATTGCTTAATTATATTTATACAATTTATGTATACATACACACAAAATTGTTGTCAAACAGAATACTAAAAGTCAACATTTGTATCTCAGCCCTCATGAGGCATTTCTTGGTAAACTGCATGTTTTCCAAAACGAAAGTGCGCGATTCTGTGATCAGACCCCAGATCGAAACTGAAGCAGACTAGGATATAAACCTAGTGTGTTTATTCAGCTTCATTCGGTGTGTTTTTTCAGGCAACACATTTAGCAATTAGAATAACGCTAGAACATACCAAACAAACCCTCAGAGCTTTAGACAGAACACGACAGCTTCTTGCTCAGGTAGAGAGTAATGACGCCGTGTCTACCTGCGGAAGCATCTACTCACATCTACACCCGCTCCTACCAACAGGTTAGCATTTAGCCGCAGCCGAACATGTTTATAAACGTGTCCTCGCTTGGTACCGCTGCATTCGCTCATGAACAAATGTCCTTCAGAGTTTTCAGATGATACCACGCACCATGAATAATCGCATTAACGCCTGCCACGGACTCGCTTTAGGATATTTCCGTTTTTCTCCCCTCAAGCTCTGCAGTGTGATGTTAATAAAGCGTGAATAATTAGCAGGCTAGGTAGCTAGCTGGCCTAAACCCTGCTCAGCATACCGTATCTTTTTGCATTTTGTTTATTTACATCACTATAACACTCACCGTCCGAGTGCAGTTTTGTATGAGTTTCAGTAGACGCGTGTTAGCTGTGCAGGTTACTACGTGTCTTATAATTTTTTGCAGATTTGCTATAAGGAGAATTTCAGCCCTAATCAATGAAGCCCGTCGCCTTCTTTCAACGAAGCTGTGACGCGACTGTTGCCGAGCCTTTGTTGATGACGTCAGCAGCGCTCGCTCTCTCTCTCTCTCTCTCTCTCTCACCGCGCTCCCGCAGAGAGTCAAGTGTGTGACTCCTTCTCTCACTCACTCACTCACTTGCGTCAGTCTTTCTCGAGCCAGATTTTCTTGTATTTTTAATGTGGTCTTAATGTTCTCTAGGCTTCCAGAAGGACCTGTTCTGCTCTCATTATCAGTCCAGTCCCTGTACCTGACCAGTTTCAGAAGAATATTTTTGTTTGTTAAGCCACACATTGACCTATGAATCATTCAAGGATAGAAAAATATATAACTTCAGGCATAAACCAGTGAGAAACAGGTGTAGATGATGACGAATGATCAGGCTGATGATTAGTATAATGCTGATGCTGGTTGAAACAGACGAGAGGGGAAATGAGGTTGCTGCTTAGGTTGTTAGGTCACTCACTCACTCAGTGTCTATACCGCTTAATTTTTATCCAAGGCCAGGGGCTGGGGAGGAGACTTAGGGCATAAGGTGGGCCACACCCTGAATGGGATGCCATTTCATTGCAGGGCACACACACTCAAACGTTCACACGCTACGGGCAATTTGGAAAGGCTAATTATCCTAATCTGCATGTCTTTGGAGTGAGAGAGGAAACCAGAGTACCTGGAGGAAACTCACCAAGCATAAGGAGAACATTCACACAGACCCGAGGCGGGAAACCGGACCCTGGAGGTTCCAGGCGAAAGTGCTAACCACTATGCCACCATGCCGCTCCAAGCGGGTGACTTAACTTTACAAAATTTGCTGTATAACTAACACTGACTTTAACTATGATGATGTAGTTATTTTATACTGTAAGTAGCACATTTTCATTGTAAATAGTAGTTGGCATGCAGTTTGTGGCAGGGTATTAACATTCATGAATGATTACAAAATGCATCCAAAATTATTAGACAACTGATAAGACTTATGTTGCAGGGCCAATACCTGGCTTAGTTTAGACCTAATGCTTAGACACATTTTGGGATATATGTTCATCAAGTCTGCATTATTCATGTAAAAAAAAACATGAAATATTGTCAAACATAACAAATATTAATAAACAATATATTAATAAAGAATATTTGCATGCCTGTAAAGAAAGCAGCGTATTACATAATAGTACAGTTTTCAGATAAAAAAAGTAGGTTCCTGGGTTTGGTAATGGGCCGGTGGGGGGGTCGGGTAGACCTCACAATCACACCCACAAACAGTTTATGAACATTTCTTTCCAGATTAGCTCAACCTTTGCTGTTAGAATACTCTTTAGTTTTCTGGCCAGCCTTTCCACTATATTGTGCAGCTTGACTGCAGGGATTTGTCCTCATTCAACCACAAGAGCATTCGTTTGGTCAGACTTGACCAAAGGGTGTTCAGTGGGATTGAGGTCTTTGACCTGCTTTGTGCAGGTCACTCAAGTTCTTTCACTCCATATATGGCAAACTATGACTTTATGGACCTCACTCAGGTTCAGTTCAGCAACCACAATCATGGGGAAGACTGCTAACTTGAGAGTTGAAGATGATCATGGACACTTAAAGGGGGTAAGCCACAGAAGGTCATCATTGAATGAGCTGGCTTTTCACAGAGTGCTGTATTAAAGCATATTCATGGGAAGTTGACTGGAAGGAAAAAGTGTGGTAGGAAAAGGTGCACATACAACAGGGATGATCACAGTCTTATGTAGCAATGTAGATTCAAAAACTTGGGAGAACTTCATTAACATTTTGCATTTCATTTGGAAATGAAGGACCCGGTGTTTGGAGGAAGAGTGGAGAAGAACAGAATGCAAGTTTCTTAAAGTCCAGGGTAAAAATTCCACAGTTGGTGATGATTTGGGGTGCTGCTGGTGTTGGACCACTGTGATTTATCAAGTCGAAATTAAATGCAGCCATGTACCAGAAGATTTTAAAGTACTTTATATTTTCATCTGCTCACAAACATTATGAAGATGGCAATTTCCTTTTCCCGCAGGACCTAGCAACTTCCCACTGTGCTAAAACTAACACTAACTGGTTTGCCAAAGATGATATGACCATGATTTTATTAAGTGCACTGTAGTGTAGTATAGACGGCAGAGTTAAATCTTATCCTCTGGTCTGGTTCCAGGCTTTAATTTTAGCCAATATGAGGCTAATATAAATAAATGCCCCTGAATACCCATATCATAGATTCTTCTAAGGTAGTCAGTATGCCGTCAGAAAAAAAAATGTATGTACTGTATGTAGCTAGATTTTCATTTTTACCTTCATTTAATCCAAAGATAGCGTATATAACATGAGTTTCATTTTAATGTCATTTTAATCTAAATATTTATATGACATGCACAATGTGTACTAACATGAAGTACAGGAATCACTAAAAGATTGTGTTGAAAGGTGCTCAAAGACTTTTACAATGTAGGTGTGGCATAATATAACACTAAATAAGACCCATAAGGAGCAGCTTCTACTTAAATGAATGGCATGTCACAGTAGTGAGTGGGTGTCCAGTGTTTCTAGGCTATACAGTAAAGATGTCCATCACCCAGTGTGCTAGTCTCTATCATCAGCTCTACATCAAAGGTCCAAAGTGTGAGTTCCATGTTACTCTGATCTGGTGACTTCTTGCTCAAGACTTTACTGGTCAACACAGAACTGAAAATCCACCTGGGACATCAGCATCAACCAAGCCTGTACATAATGCTCATATTGTTACATTGGACCTTATAAAATTCTGCAGTGCATTAACAATGTCAAATAATGGCTTGAGGTACCTAGAAGTGTCACATTTCAAACCTTCAATTAAAGGTCCCTTGCCTTGCACCCTCCTGTCTGGGATTCTTTTTGTGACCTCATTAATACTTATAAACCAAGCTTACAGAGTCACCTAATATTACAACTAGTCTAGGTCAGAGACATGCTGGGACAGGAAGAACAAAACCTTTTCACAGACACTGCAGAGATGAAATATATGAAAATAATGACTTAGATGTTTGGTCATTACAAACGTGGAAGAACCTCACAGATGCAGGTGTAGGCATGGCATCCTCACAAACATTTAATAGTGCACAAGAAGGATGACGGTCCACTAAGCTACAAGAAGGGCCCTGGTGAAAACTGAAGTTTTCTGGGCTCCTTACTGTCCTTATTGGTTGTAACCTGACCGGGGAATTTATAACTAGGAGAATGTTGAGCCACGTTATACCTGATTTCTTTTGCTAGATGTCACAGAAAGGTTGTGTTTTTATTATGCTTAAACCATTGACAAATTAGCCTGATTTTTTTATTTTGAAAGATAATGTATTAAAGTTTTTTAACAGAATTTCTAGAAATTGACCGTTTGCATCCATTTCTTTTGTAAGTTTTTTATTTTTATTTTGTATACTACTTTTTGCAGAAGCCTACCTTTATGTATTCTTACTTGTACTAAAACACAGGGAATATAAAAAAATTAAACTTATAGAGGTTTGAACTTAGTGCAGTGTAGATTTAGTCACAGCTTTAAGAAAACTCAGGATTTTTGTATTGTGACTGAATAGCGTATAATAACTGGAAATATCCATTAACTCTTTAACATGACTGCTTGTTTGTTTTTAATATAATATTTTTTATTCCTATGTCTGAATTTACTGATTGCCTTAGTTCTCACTCTCACTTGTTCTTTATACCGCTTATCCTGTACAGGGTTGCGGGAGGCCTGATAGGGTAGATCCTGGATGGGGTGCCATAAACATGCACGCAGTCACACATTACGGGTAATTTGGAAACACCAATTAGCCGAATCTGCATGTCTTTGGACTGTTGGAGGAAACCGGAGTACCTAAAGGAAACTTACCAAGCATGGGGGGACCATGCAAACTCCACACACACAGCCCCAAGACATGACTTGAATGCTTCTATTTAGAATTAAAAGCAAAAAATGGATATGCAAATAAATCATTAAAATTTCTCTACATTTCATAATTCTAATGAAGAGAAATCATAAGATCATATGACATCTATTAAAATTGAAGCAGGCCCTGAATCGATTAGACTGAGGAACCTGGGCTAAATTTGGGCGTGACGCAGAATTCAAATCTATGTAAAGATGTTCAACGTTGGGGGTTGTCTTCTACTCTACACAATCTGATTTACTGTGATTTGTGCTACTGGAAGGAATAATAGAGAAAGAGATTTACTACATCTGTCTGTGTTGATGCTTTACCAGTGAGCATATAGAAGGTAGTCATGTGCATCCCCTCATTTGTGTCCCAGAAAGAGCCCTGCAAGCTGTCATGAGTCTAGTGCAGTTGATTTAGTAGCTGTGCCTTATTATATTATGGACACTGGTTGCTGAGAGCTAGTAATCAAAAGTTCTTCAATTCTTCAGCAGTTCGATTGGCCACCTGTGTGGGATTTCAGTTTTCAAGGACTGGATGATTTATGGCCTATGGCCTTATATGTTCACCCCAGATGCCTCCCCCCTTGGGCACATGCAAATGTGGGCTGCAAGGGAAAAAAAGGGTGGCATCATATACAGGGGCTTTCTGTGTGTGTCTGTGTGAAAGTTACTGCCCTTGAGAAAAGAAAGCAGAGACGCTGTGAGGAACTATAAGAATCCAGTCAGACTGGCCTGACTAGATCGGGTACTTAGAGGCAGAGAGTAAAATAGCATGACTCAAAGTAAATATAT
>JAOVVA010000044.1:12239623-12251385 GCA_028565275.1 Leiocassis micropogon
AATTATGTATACATTGTTATGAGCTAAAACACTTAGGGTACTTGCTGTAATACATTTATCATCAATTTATATTCTGTTGATGCACAAGAACCTAAATTTCATATTCCTGCCAGTTCACTATAAGATCTGAGAAAGCTGATGTTCTTCCAGAAAAACCCTGTTTCCTATTATATTTTATGTAAAAGTCTTTTGTTGTGAACTCTTTCCCTACACAACTGTAAGACTGTGGGTTCTTTAGGCATGCCATCTTCCACCACAGGGAATACAGAAAAAGAAAGTTAAATATTTCCGACAGTAGAGTCCTCCCAGTTACTACTCATTTTTTCCTTTCTAAGCCAAACTGAGTGAGACAGTTAAACCCTTTATTTCCCAAGTTTTTACTCCGTCAACCATATTAGTTAGCAACTACTATAACTATTTATAATGGTACTATAAATTAGTCTCAAATAATAGGAAACATTAAGGTATGTAAGTATACATCTTTATAGAAAGAGATCGATCTATATCAGCATGAAAGGTATATCTGGACCCAGAGACAGGCCAGAAGACTAGGAGGTAAGAACAAAGTACAAAAATTCTAGACTAGATTATACTATATAGGATTATACTACTACCACCAAGTTATATGTAAAACATTTCATAATGAAATAATTTTTTGCAATTCTTTATAAGGAAGAGGTAATAGAGGTGGAAGAGGTAGGAAAAGATGTAGCACTGTTAGTGGGTTAGTGGCATCAATAATACACACAAAAGCTTTTTGACAGGTAAATAAAGTGAGTGCAAAACCTGATTTATGTAGGTCTATACAATCATACAGTAAGAAAACATTTTAAAAATCTTTTTTTGTGTGTGTGGGATGAGCAGAAAGTGCTACAATCACAACCATGACATTCTGAACTAGGTGTGTTGAGAAAATGGCATGCAGATCACGTGTGAACAATCATGGAAGAACGTGAAAAACTGGTTTGGGTTGATCACTACTCTTTTGTCTTCAAATGTCATTCTGTTTCCTATGCAAAAGGTGTAAAATATAAAATGAGAGAAAGCAATAGAAGTCCTTCTGAGGCATAACGCTCAAGAGTTTGACGAACAGGAGATGGATGACTGTTTATGTAGTGTTCGGGTCATAAAAATGATAAGAGGAATAAATGAACGGACCAAGACAAATTGAAAGACGTCAGCTTTTCTAAGAGAAGACTGTGTTGCGTTGGTTAGAGTCTCCCACTTTTTCAAAGAAGATGAAATCCTACAAAGACAAAAAAGATGCGTCAGAAAGCTTGCACTGCATACATATAAGCCACCATGACTAATATATGTTGGGTGTTCAAGTCAAACTGGGACTTCTGATTGTGCTGAACATAGTTTCGAGACTAAAAACGGCCTTTATTTCTCTATATGACACACTAATGCACTTATTCAAGAATTTCACTAGTACTGCTGAGGTAGAAAGCATTCTCAGTATGCTGGAGCCATGATTAGACTGCCTGTCTTATTTCTGAAACCTTGGCCCTTCAGGAACTCCTTTAATGGCCCAAACATGTGGAAAATAGCTTGGAGCGAGCAGAGTTCCTGTTGCAATTGATGCATCTGTCAATTACCATAGACAGACTCTTTTAAAAGATTTCGACAAGTTATACGTCCTTTTTTTAAGGATGAGGCATTCAATTTGCTTACCATAACCACAGAGGGCTCCGAGCCATTCAGAGTCCACTGAGACTATTAGCCACAGTGATACATTTGCTGAGATGAGACTCTTAGCCGCAATAAAACATTTATGCCGTTCAAATGTTTTAATGCGGCTAAAAGTGTACTGTGCGTCAGTAAAAGGTCAATAACTTTAAGCCATTTTCATGCAAAAGAAATGTCATCTGAAGTCCCGGTTTGACTTCATATTTTAATATATGTGCAGTTTTGCTTGTGTGATTCTGAAACATATGTTCTCGAGCACATTCCATTAAAAAAATAATATTGAGACTCACAATAAGGAAGCAAGCACCCATCAGGACTGCTTTCATTTTAACATCCATGTCCAAGGGAAACTGGATGCCGAAGTTGTCTGCATCAGTGAATACCTCCTTTAAGAGCCCACTCCACTGCTTTCTGATTTGACCAATAGACCCTCCTCCATCCTTGCCTTTTAGCTGAGGGACAAATCATAGATATGAAAGAGGAAGACGTCAAGCCAAGCTTTATTAAACTTGCAACACTAACTGCATGTACAGGAAGTAACACAGGCAAATGCTTAAAAACACAAAAATATTAGAAAGAACTCTCACCGACTCTGAAAAGCAGACATGCTCCAGTCTTACCTCAAACACAACATCCCCACAGCAGTTACAAGCTAAGCAGGGCCCCTCCAGCTTCATTAGTGTCTCTTTGTTGGCACCCTTGATGGAGAATTTTGGGTAACAGGGGTGCCAGTCTTGGGTCACATAGCCGATGGTGGTGCCAGGGGGTGCCTGCACTTCCATCTTAACAAAATTACATGCTTATTATTAACATCACAGCAGACATGTAAAAACAGGAACTAAACTAGATGTCAAAGTAACCAGAAGGTTCAGATAGTAATACCCTCAATCACATGGCAAGTGGAACAATTAAAGTAATAAAGATGTGTTGTCAAAGATATATTGGTTTTTATACCGGGTAGTCCCCAGAAAAGTTATCTACATAACAATAAATCCCTTTTTATAATATCACAGTCTTACACAGTATTTTCCTGTTACTTTGAATTTAAAGCCTAAATGCAAACAAGTTGTGTCTGTAATCATTTTAAATGCATAATGACAAAGGTTTAATGTGTTAAGATATATTAAAAGTAACTTAATGTTCTTTAAAAACAAAGACTACTTTGTTACCTAATAAACATTTATTTAATGTTCCTGATTAATTAAAGCTGCAGTGAATAACAAGTGCTTGGATAGATTTGGAATTGAAACGGCAAGGAGCTTTGACACCTAGGTTACAATTTCCGAACTACAATGTGTGCTTCCTTCTGTTTCCAAAGATCCATCCATCCACGTTACTAAGCGATGATTGACTGCAATGACCCATGCGTTCACGCCAGCAGTCATTATTGAAGGGGAAACTAGACTGCTGAGGACCCCAAGCTGGCAGCCCAAACACATTCACACATCCAATACACTGCTGGCAATTTGGAAATGCCAATCAATGCATGTCTTTAGACTGTGGCCAAAACCATAGCATATGGAGAAAACTCACCAAACACTGGGAAAACTCCACACAGAAAGAGAGAAGGGCAAGATCTGAATCCCCAACCCTGGAGGTATGCGGCTTCTGTGCTAACAACTCAGCCACTGTGCTGCCTCTCTTTGTTCTTCATAAACTATATTGTGTCATGTCTAACATTAAATGTCACACACCACATTCTGCAATTTCCTTTAAGCTATGAGCAATTTGAACTTCCTTCTCTCCTAATTCTAACTTGAGAAGATTGATGAATGAGCTTTCAAAACATCAATTAATGTACAGTTTTATAGTAACATACAGACACTAAAACATACATGTTACTATACAAAATATGAACAATTATGTCAGCATGGACAACCTGGTAGTATTGAAGTTCAGTATTGTACCTCATTAAACAAACCTGTGGCTAATACCCGATACCTGAAACATACGTGATTTTAAGACATTAAAATGGCTGAATTACAAGACTCAGGAAAGAAACATTTATTGTATACCTTTATTTTCCTAAACGGTTGTGAGTCACCCTAACAAACCTTTAATAATAATTCTCATTCAAGGCTGTATCTGGGTGTCAAGTCAGTACTAGTGGGAAATTTGCATGTACAGTCATGCTAGCTTAGATACATTACATATAATCATGTTCCCAGAACAAAAAGCAATAGATTTTTTTGTTATGTTGGGGTAATTCCTAAATTACACATCCTCTAGTTGCAAACAAGCAAAGATCCTTTTTATCAATAAGTAAACCACTTTTAAAAATTACTATACCTATTAAGCTATTAAGTTTGTTTAAATGCACAATTCATTCAGTTATTTCTGTATTTATTTTTTTCCTTCAATATTCATTTATTTTACACTAATGCCTTGGGGCATTCTTACAAAATAATTAAATCTGTCAGCATCATCCATCAAAGCCAGTGGGGAGACTAAGCTAAATTGGATAAACAGTAGACTACATGAATGATGCTTGACAACTGATCAATTTTAAATAATGATTTCAAGTATGCACAAGTTATTTTTTCCATGTCGATACTATCAGTCCTTGAAATGTGATGTCATGGCCTATATTATATAAGTAATTAGAATACCATCTGAAAGGCTAATTGTGGAATCAAATGAAGTATTTGGAGCCAATCAGACTGCAGTCTTCACAATTCTAAAGCTTATGGCCAGTATAGTGTGAAAAAGATGAAAGCAGTTACACATACAAAAACTCCCTCATAAACTCATACCTCTTGCAGGCAGCAGGGGAACCAGCAGGAGGTGCAGCGATAAGGGCGAATCATCCGTATGACCTCTCGGTCACTGTTGTCTTTAATCTTCATATCAAAGCTCCTAAGTGAACCACAACAGTTCCGTGTGCAGCAGTCGTTCTTCTCTTTGGCCTTGTAGATCTTCTGGCCCATGCTGTTCTTAACTTCATACTGGTTGTTGGTCTCAAAGCCAATGAATGCTGTGGACAAATTAAGCAATTGTAAATAATTACAGTACAGCAGAAACAATGAAAAATTTACCTTTGTTTTCAATCAGTCATATTAAATACTTTTCAAGAATACAGTTTGCCCATGTTATTTATGAGTATACATTCCTTGTTTTTTCCATTCTGTATCAGTTCTCTGAAAGGACCTACTGACTCAGCTCACACTGTTTTTACTGTAAACTGTCAAGGCTAAGATTAGAACAAACAAAGATCACCTTCCAACAACTCCACTTTCTGGTGAATCAGAAGCTGGTCAATCTGAAATTTTAAAGTTAAAATGTTTGGTTATTAAATACACCAACGAAAACCATAGAAGGATCATTTAAAACAGAAAGCAGAAATACCTGTGCTAAATATTCCAGACCTGGTGGTATGCCCACTGGTACCGATAAAGGTGTTGCGGCAGAAGGGACAGAGGGTGATGGTGCACCACCTAAAAGTAGAAAAACAGTATTTTGATTTGCTGACAATGTTTGACAAATTCCACCAAGCACTCTAAATGATTCTTTAGTTCCTTTCAGTAAAGGTCTCATTTAGAATCCTAACATACATGGTTTCTCTTTGAGAAGGGGTCGCAAGTAGAAACATTTTAGACAGTAATGTAACTATCCAAGCACCCTGCAGGTGCCTAGGTTTTCAAGAGTAACTTGCGTCACTAAAAGTCATATTTCCAGTCTATTGCTTTTCTAGCATTTGTCTAGAACAGGGGTCTCCAAATCCAGTCCTGGAGGGCCAGTGTCCAACACAGTTTGGTGATTCTTCTTCTCAAACACAGCTGATTTAACTAATCTGTTAATTACCATGTTCAGTGGGTGTGTTAAGGTGTTGGTGAATTACAAACTGTGCTGGTCACTGGCCCTCCAGGACTGGATATGGAGACCCCTGGTCTAGAATAGTACGCTTAAGCAATATCACATTAGATTGTCAGACTGTCTCAGCTAGCCAGCTAATTAGGTTGCTTGGTAGCCTTGTGTAAGAAGCTAGTTAGCTTAGTAGCCATAAATAAAAACATGGATGTTTCACATGCAATTTGAAATGACTTTGAAACAGTTACTAAGGAGACAATGTGTTTTTTAAGATGACATAATGTTAACAGATGTGTTCCGTGCATTATCACCACTTGTGAAATGCCTCTTGTCCAATCAGATTGCTTGATCAGAATTAACTGTTGTATAAAATTTCTCTTAATCACACTTTACGGACAAAAACCCTTCTAAACTCTCATCAGATTCATGTCTTCTGTTGATATTTGCCTCCATATGCAGACATCGGAGCTGGTTGCTGTGGTGGGCCACCTGGCCCTGGCTGGTACATGACTGGCTGATTTGGGTTTGGTTGGTAGCCCATATAGAATCCCGCAGGTGGGGCAGCAGGTCCATGCTCCCCTTGTCCTCCTACTGGGTAGGGAGGTACAGAGTCACCCATTTGGGTCATGGGGTATGGAGCCTGGTACGGATAACCTGAACAAAAAAAAAAAGAAACAATGTGACCAAAAAAACAAAAATATAAGACCATTAATTCCAGAACAAACAGGCATCATAATGGCATTACAAAACAAAAAAAAACAGACAGCTGTTGTGTCATGTTCAAAAGAGAACAAGAATTCACCAAGTTCACCAAGGAGGATGTAGGTGTGTTTTACTTAATCTCTTGCTCAGGTTGCAACACTTGGTAAACGTGCATTCTGTTCCATGTCGGAGTTGACTGATTTCATTGTGATAATCAGCTTGACCTGAATAATCATTTAAACATGCTCAAGTGACTGAATGTAATTCTGTAGGCTTGTCTGTTTAAATGGGCGTGTGATCCTCATGGTTCTGAACTCAGAACTTCCTGGAAACAGTGAGGGTTAACCCAGATGGAAAACGTTTCCATTACTTGGAACTTTTCAGCAAGTTTTAATGAATGCACATGCTCTGTGATTACCTTGCACTTGGGGAATTTGCCACTTTGCTTTGCTCATGGGGAATTATACTTCAGATTTATTACTGTAGAGCTCAATTATTTCTTTATCTTGAAAGGTTGACATTTACACCAAAATAAGGATAGAAATAAGTCCTCAATTTACCTACTATAAACCTCATCTGAATTGTTTTACAAAAGTTTTCACTTGGTTAAGAATGCTTAATGCACCACTAGAAACCTTTAACCTGGATATTTTACTGACAGATATTTTACAACAAAAATGTGTTTTTTGACAAAATACAGGCAAATCAAGTTGCACTTCCCTGAGATGAGCACAATGGCTACTAACTTGAGCCCTAATAAGATTTGAGAAGTCACTTGACTGTCCTTGCAACAGGAAAAATGGAGCAATGCCAGACTTGACAAGACTGTTTTCTCAGTGGTGACAGGCTGAGAGAGACACAGCTGTATTGTTCGCTCAGTCTGTTTTTTTTTTCCAAGCTGACCAGAAAAATGTTTTGTGGATTGTACGAATTTAAATTTAATATATGAACTATAGATGCTGAATCATAACATTTTCTGTGAGAAGAAAATCAGCCTTGGGATACACTTAAAACACTATGATTGTAAAATGTTCCCCATTCTGGTGTGTAACAATTCTTCAAGGTGGCAGCTGCACAAATGTGCATTCTTACAAAAGGTATTGAGATGAATGAACAATGAGACTGATTGATGACGACAGCTACAATACATAACGTTTAATGGGTAGGTTATGGCAATAAATGTATTTTTTTTAAATAGTGGTGCTCCCCGTTACCACAGATGCCGAATAGATGAGGTATATAATTACGCATAAAATGCATGGAAAATCACAGGCTCCAAGGTATCTCAGAAGCCCGATATCAAAAAATTTTAATGCCCCACATGACACTTCAGCACAACATCCATGAACATAATTTAACTAACAATAAATAACTTCTGGACATACTGAATTTGGGGACATGAAAATCTTCCTACCAATATACAAAAATAAATCTTTTGAAATGTGCTTATGTTGCTCCTACTCCCATAGACAGGTATTTTCTGTTGTTATTGGCAAGTCAAACTACATTGAAATCAAATAGAAGGAAATCCTTAGTTTTTGGCCTAATTCCATGTTGACATGTGATGAATGAAACATACTCATGAGAAGTTTTGAAATGTTGCTTCATTCTGTTTTGGCATGGCACTTATCTTGTATATTCACTTTTAACATTATAGACTTATAAAAGTTATAATGTTGAAAACTTCAAGTGTGTGAAATCGAATGTTCCATTAAGCAGTAAAAGTGATTTGAATGTAGAAAGAAAAAAAGCATGTCCTGGAATACTACAGTACATTTAATAGAACCAATATTAACCAAGAAAATATTGATATGCAACTTGGCCTGTCAGATATCGCCACAAAGTCAGTGCACAGACTGTAAAGTTGACTTAAAAAGTCAAATGCCAGGTGATGTACTGTAAATAGGCAAAAAAAATAAGAAAATACTTGTTTTTTTTGCCTGCCGTAATTCATATAAAACACTTTACCTGGAGCAGACATGTTGCAGCAAGATGTGTAAATACACCCGACTTCTTGTCCTAGTAGAGATTAGCGTCTACAATACAAAAATGGCTTTTGTTAATGGAAAAGAACAACCCATAAGAATATTAAAAACTCTCCATGAAAAAAAAAAAATCTCACTACCGAAGATACAAGCAATAAAACACAGGTCCCAAAATTAGACAGGTATTTAGGATGGACTATTACTTTAACACATATTTGTTGTGGCAAAATCTGGTCGGTATACAGGGCAGGGCCTTATCAACAACAGATTTGTTTAAAATAGGCTAGTTTAGACTAGTTGGACAGGTGACTCCATGCACTGGATATTTCACCAACAATCTTGAGCACTAATAATCTTATCTCTGTATGAAAAGGGTGAGTTTGTTCTCCTCAGACCAGCATAGATTACCAATTATACTGCAAAAAAAATGCAACAGAGTGTTAATAAATCTGTAGAATTCCTTAGAAGCAAACGTAATATCATCTTCAACATTGAAAACAATGTGTTTCTAAGTAGGCAACAACCAAATCAAATGAGAGAGAGAAAATTAATTAATTAATTAATTAATTAATCCACAGTCATATGGTAACATCAAATAGGTTTTCAGTTATTTATTCAGTAAAATTTTGCTGTTAGAAGCATCACGAGCAGTGTGAAATGGGCACAAGACAATTTAAGCAAAAATAGCCATATATATATATATATATATATATATTAAAATAGTAAGTACCAAGATACGTGGTTGTTTTTATGTAATAAATACATAACTCACATAAGGGAAACAGCTGCATAAGACAAACTGAATAAAGAGCAGCATGGCTAGATTAAATAGCAATAAACAAAGTAAAGTCTCATGTTGATCAGTGGAATGAAATGAGTGCTCCCGATCACCTCTAGAGATGGAGTTTTACTTAGTAGGGTTGAGCCTGTTCCAGCCTAAAGACTATGTACTAAGTCACAGCTTCTCAACCCTGTCCTGGAGTTTCTCGTGTATTAACAACATTAGTGCAATTACTAATGTATCCGCTAGAGGTCGCGTACCAACATATCCGCTCAACTAGCGCATACAGGTTAATGTATAGTGTAGTGTACTGTACATACAGGCTACCATTGCATAGACCACTGGCAACAAAAAGTCCGTCACGCAAGGGTGTGGTTGATTTTAAATATGGAGTGTTGCATGCTTCTACTCTGGGAAAAATAAAAAATTATAAAAAGAAAAATTATAATGTATTTGTTTAATTTGTTCTGTGCGAAAAAAATCTAAGATTTAAGGCGGCTATGTAAAAAAACAAAAACAAATCATGGTCAAAAATAAATAAGGAAATAAATAAATAAATAAATAAAACAAAACTACAGCCATTATACGACAGAGGACAATCCAGATAAACGAGGGTGCAAAACTCTGAAACTCTTCGAGAAGTTAAAACGATTTGTTTGCATAAGTTGCGGCATGCGCAGTGTTAATGACCGGTTTTGACTAATTGCAGTTACTAATAGGCCAGTCGAGGACGCCAGCGTGACTCAATAACCCACTGTACAGTATAAACGTTGAATAGACTGTATAAAATCAAAGAATAAAAAAGGGCAAATTTCCCCCAAAAAATTTGTCTCATCGAATTAGCTCGCTTTGGTGGAATTTCTTTCTGCGTGTTTAGCATCTCTAAACTGTGGGCGTTTAGAGATGCTGGCAGGCACCTTATCTATACCTATGTGACACACGCACGCGCACACACACACGCGCACGCACGCAGCACTCCACACACACAATGTTTAGATAACTCTCTGTAACGCCACTGCAGCTTCCTGTTCTTTTAGCAAGCTACAGTTTTAAAAAGAAACCGCCTACAACCAGATAAAGGGGGACATTTGTATGTGGAAATAAAGTAAAGAAACATGATTAAAAGAAATCTCCAGCAGGGCTTTAAACACTCTACACATGTCTGTAATCCCCCAATGCCAACCCATAAAAACACAACATACTGAAATAAAGTCGAATTTTGTTTCAATCGCAAAAAGTGCACTAAAACTATTCCAGCATTATGGTCTTATCCTCAGGTCTTACCAGCAGAGGTCTTTTTTTCCTGGAAATGCGGACCTCCCCCTGAGAGGAGAGCACTCAGCACCGACACAACATTCCGCCTTTACATACCAGTAACATGTCCGCGCTTTAAAAAAGTGCCTTCGTTATCTAACAGTCTTACCTCTTAGGGAATTATTTCAGTAATACAGCGGAGACAATTCTCTCTGCCAAACTTCTCATCTGCTACGGATGTAATCACGAAAACAAGAATCTGCTCCTTAGATTTGCGCACTAGATGGTCCTTAGCATGACCGATGAAGACTCCGCCCACAAATGGCTTTTTTCCCCCCTTACACGCCCCATCCCTTATAACCTACACACTCCTCCGTCCCTGACGCCATGTATGGTTTACGAGACTTCAATTAACTACCGGAAACAACAACAACAACGAAAGTTCATCCCGTGTTTACCCTACCAATCAATACAAAGGTGCCACACCTTGTGCGCGTAGGCGTAGACCGTTTCATTTATTTTATAGCCATTTAAATCTGCTCATCACGATAAACAAATAAGGATATTGTTAAACAATCATTTTTCCCGCTAATAAGGAACTTCTCATGCGTAATTAGTGGAAAGTGCGCCCTCTGCAGTTCGTGGTGTGTTGCGCGCGCCCGACACTACGTTTAAACCCTGAAATTAAATTACGTCACCGACCAAAACAAAACCTATTACTTATTTTAGGTTTTATGGAGGTTTTTTTTGTTTGGTTTTTTTTTGCTGCTGCTGTTTTCTAGCTAAAAAGTAAGCAAAAACAAGTCTGATTGAGGAGAGAGAGAGAAAGAGAGAGAGAGTTTAAGGTGTTGGGGGTGGGGAGTGTAAGGGTATTTGCTCTGCCAGTCATATGGAAAAATAGAGCAAATATACTGGATAAGCCCTGGTATATCACTCACACTCACTCCCTCATCTATATCCTGTATGCAGGGTCGCAGGGAGACTTAGTGGATGAGGCAGGGGACACCCTGGACAGGGTGCCAATCCACTGCAGCGCACACACTCACATGCCCATACACTACGGACAATTTGGGAACGCCAGTTAGCCTAATCTGCACTTTTAAAAAGTCAAATGCCAGGTGATGTACTGTAAATAGGCTAAGAAAATACTTGTTTTTTTGCCTGCCCTAATTCATATAAACATATAAACACCTTACCTGGAGCAGACATGTTGCATCAAGATGTGTAAATACACCCGATTTCTTGTCCTAGTAGAGATTAGCGTCTACAATACAAAAATGGCTTTTGTTAATGAAAAAGAACAACCCATGAACTAAACCAAAAACTGGTCGGTATAAAGGGCAGGGCCTTATTAACAACAGATTTGTTTAAAATAGGCTACAGACAATTTGGGACCCCAGTTAGCCTAATCTGCATATCTTTGGGAGGAAACCAGAGAAGCAGGAGGACCCCACCAAGCATGGAGAGAACATGCAAACTAAATGCACACAGATCCGAGGCAGGAATCAAACGCTCAACACTAGAGGTGCAAGGAAACAGTGTTA
>JAOVVA010000044.1:12273187-12290359 GCA_028565275.1 Leiocassis micropogon
AATTTTTGTGAAGCTGCTTTGAGACAATGACCATTGTTAAAAGCGCTATATAAATAAAATTGAATTGAATTGAATGAGATAATGAATGTTATTTTACTCATCTGTCAGTGGTTTTTAATGGCTCATTGATACAGTAAGTGTAAATATAAGATTGAATATGTAAAGATATTGTTGTTATCCATCACTATTGGGAAGAGATAAACCCTGAGAGATAAAAAGTAAATAATGTATATTTGAAACCTCAGTGGTTAAGGTGTTGGACTACCGATGGTAAGATCCCAGGTTCAAACCCCAGCACCTCCAAGTTGCCGATGTTGGGCCCTTGAGCAAGGCCCTTAACCCTCAACTGCTCAGATGTATAAATAAATATTTAAAAAAATATGTTGCTCTGGATAAGGGTGTCTGCCAAATGCTGTAAATGTAAAAAAGAAAAAATACACAAACAGGTAAAATAATCTAATCAAAATTGATTATTATTGCTATGTTTTTACCAGACGCATATGGATCCTCTCATTCAGTGAGGATGGTGACAAATGAGGGGAAAAAATATTCAAAGTTGATTTTTAGTTTTGAGTTGGTTCTTGGTATTGCAAGGTTTAAAAAAAACTATTAGGCGCCACATTCAAAACAAAAAGCTGCTTAGGAAGGGTTGCACTTCCTAAAAGCAACCAAAAAAATAGCCTACGCCGGAACTTCATGAAGCATGATTGAAGCTATAATTGGAATCGTCTGTTTTGGTTGAACAAGACAAGATCAGCTTTTTAGGGGACAAAAGGGGAGCACACACACACACACACATTCACACACACACACACACACACACGCTCAAAAAGAAACAAAAGAATCAGGCAAAATATAGAGATGGATAAGCGATTTGGGGCTTTTTTTCTCCTGCAGTGATTGTTTAAGGACTCTTGCGATGATTGATGCCATCTTTAATTCTGCTAATGTTCAGGAAAATTTAGCCCAAAAACTTGGCAGGAGATTCGGATTTAACTGTATCAATATCAATTATCTTAAACTGAACTCTAACATCCTAATCCACACAAAAATTGCTGCAGGGACACAAAATGAATATTTATTAGAATATTAATGACTGACTTGAAAATGGTATTTAATATACATAAGAGTTTCAAATGTCACGCAATATTCTTCTGCAAGCTCAGGGCTACAATTCCCTCCCAACTCAAGCTCTGAATTGGATTTTTGGGAAGGTTTAGCAGAAAATAAAGCTCCCACTTCTCGTTTGCAGCATTAAACTAAAACTACACAGTGATTCTGAAATAAAGCATCACTTTTTGGTCAATATTGTGAAGGTTGTCAATAATTCAGGTGTTGACTGTAGCTCATATTCAGTCCTTATGCTTATATAAACATGATATTCAGGAACATGGCTCTGTGCACCTATTAAATTGTTCTGAAACAAAATTGCTTTCCTCAAGGTCTTTGTTTACTCACACATTCTCATTTATGCTCCTTCTCCTTAAACTCTTGTCTCTCTCTCTCTCTCTCTCTCTCACACACACACACACACACGCACACACAGACAGACACACACACCCTGGCCATAATCATCCTGCCATCCTCTGAACATATAAACCCACCCCATCTTCTTGTCTACAAATACTCAGTGCTCAGTGCAAACCTACAGAGAAGAGCATCACTGAGACCAAGAAGCAAACTTTCATCTGTGCACCAGTTCCTGAATAAGCTACTGACAAGGTAAAGCAGGAAATAATCTCGTTTCACTTTCTGAAGCTATTAACCTTGTATTTAGCACACATATGTAATGAAGCAAGGTATATGGATAAAGAATTACATTACATTTCGCCAAACAGAAAAATCTGCAATCATTTACTTATTAAAATCGAATTAATTATTAATTATGAAGCTATTACTTTGCAGTTTTTTGTGATTCTTAGACATTAGATTTGTGATACATATGGTCATTTAAAAAAACTTTTAACATTGATGTTAACGCTTTGTAATAGAAAAAAGGAATTAGAAAATAACAGATGTGTACTTGTATTATTTTGCCCAGTGTAGATTTTAAGTGTTTTTTTCTTTTATTTTGTGGTGTTTCAGATGTTGTCACACAAGTGTTTTCTGCCCATCTTGGCTCTGTGCTTTTTAATGCATGAGGTGTATTCATTCCTGCTACCAGACAGGCTGCAGCTGATCAGAGTAAGTGCTAATGCAAAACATTAACTTCCACATGGTTTTATGTTTTAGTTATAAATCTTTGTTTTTCTAGAGTTAAAAAGGAAAATAATCAGTTATTTGTCTTACATTCATTAAAATCATAGAGCAACGGTTTTAACATGTACAATTGTGATGATCCAACTGTAAATCCTAAAGGTTTTTTTTTCCCTGTTTCTTTTCTGTAGACAAGCCACAGGTTGGGTCGGGATCTCTCTCCTCACCTGTCCGAGCTCTCGGATCTTGTAGAACTCATTCCCGAGAACGGCGGGGAAATGACCCGTGACTGGGAACCTAACCCTGCTCGGTCTTCAGCCGCCTTGCCTTCCCCTGTGGAACGCATTTCAACACCTCATGCCAGCACACAGCACCACAGGAACAAAGACAAGAGGTCAGGAAAGCATTGAATAAACAAGACATCATACTAATACTTTCAACTTCCTTAAAATAGAAACCTTAATGTGTTTTGCTTTGTGCTCGAGTATAAATGATTGTTAGTTGTGCAGGTCAACAAATAAATGACCCCAGCGTCTGTTCAAATCATCGTATTTTCCTTTCCTTCCTAAAGGCTGAGGGTGACCGTTCCTTTGGACCGCATTGGTAGCTTATACTTGCCAAGCAGAAAGAGTAGAAAGGTGAGCACTCTGACTTCAATCCTTAAAAACCTCTCTCAATGAATGCTGTAACATTGTAGTTATCGTTGTCTGAAAATATATATTTGTATTTATATCCTTGAACAGATTACAGCTTGTTGAGACAGAGCGTTTTAAGAACGAGATTTTTCTTTCCCTCAGGATGAACCGGAGGAGCAACGAGACTAATCCAACAGCACTAACGCAGGACTCATGTACCATAACAAAGACACAGATTAAGCCTAATCTTGTAAATAACAGCTACAGGAGATTACCAATTTAAATTCTCTTCAATCTAGGATTAGACTTGATATGTAGTTAGAAACTTGTTTTGAACAGGTGTGTGTGTGTATGCGTGTGTTTTAAAAAAAAAATCTATTTATTGATATTTAATGTCACCCTGTAATGGTATGACAACTGACAGACACTGTATTTGTGTGACTTTGCTCAATAAAAGTCTAACAAAATGGTTTAGGTCATGTCATTATTCATTAAGAAAAGATTTTTATAAAAAATAATGATAAAGGTAAAGCATTGGATAGGATACCCAATAAAGAAAAGACTTTATTTCTTCAGGTACAGTTAAAGAAAACATCAGATGCCAAAAATATAACATTTGCTTGGCTTTTCTCTTTGTTTTCATATTATGTACAGTTCTGAAAAGGATATGATATTTACAGAGTAAAATAGGAGAATAGAGGGTCTACGTTTAGGGAATTTCAAGAAATCCCTCACAAAGAAAAAAACAAACAAAAAACCTTTAGAAACAAAATGCCACAACACTTGCGGCTTAAACTCTTCTGTACACAAGATCTGGTCTCTCAACTACTAATATTCTGTGTGTGTGTGATCTTAATCAGATCTCAGACAAGAGATTAAAATCCAAATTAAGCTTCTTAAAAAAAATAAATCAGAACAAATAATAATTACATCTATTAAATGGGGGAGGTTGAGTGAGCCTCAACACTCGGGTGGCAGTTGCAATGCTCTTAAACATCATTCATTCGTCAAAAAAAAAAAAAACTCCTTCAAATGTAAACCAACAAAAATATTTAATTTGAAACTGCTTACACTTGGTAAGAAGACAGCAGTGCAACCAATGGAAATGTTCTAATCTGATAGTTCCTATTTTAAGTCCAACATTTAATGTTCCCTACACAGAATAATCTGGAGTTGATAATTAAGTGCTAGTAAAGGACAGGATTCAGGACTGCCACTGTGCTGACATGCACCGAGAGAGAGAGAGAGAGAGAAATAATAATTACTTGATTACTACCTGTTAATATTGTTTGAGTATTAGAAATCTGAGAACAAAACTAAGACGTGTGTGAAAATGACAAAGAACAACCTATTCACAGATCACATCTTCATGTAAAGAGACAAACCTTTGCATCTAAGGATCTGTCCTGTAAAAAGGCTTTTCCATCAGAATTCGTCGATAAAGCCGGCACTAAACATTCCCTGATGATCAGACCAAACTGACAGACAGATCGCTTGGAGAAAGAGCATTGCTTACAAGTTTGTCTACAGACATGGAGAAATTCCCCTTGTGTAATTAACCATGTATATGATTGTCAAATATGTGAAGAACTGATGCGCCAATAACGTGGGTCTCAAAAGAACAATCCAGTTCAGAAACAGTGTTATCGTCTCAAACTTGTTAGAAAAAAGCAAAGGACGGGAGCGTGAGCTTCCACGGATTTGGTGTCTTTTCTAACTGTCTTTTTTGTGGCCTGATCGCCTCACTTCCCTGCATTTGTGACAGTAGAATATGTCCGGGACGTTGGACTTCTTGATTTTGGCGCAGGACAGATGCACCCATATGCTGCACTGGTTGCACTCAATCATCGGCCGTCCTGCAAAAGGTTTCCCGCAGTAGCAAGTGATCAGATCCCACGAGTCGTCGCCTGCAGGATGAAAAGACCGAGTATTAACATTATAACAAGTACACTACACATCAGTACAGGACATCTCAATTTCGTTCCTCTTCCACCCAGGTGTCAATAGTTCAATCATAAGATCTGACTTTAAATCTGAAATGTGTGTGTGGACAACTGCTGCTCTCGCAATGTAAGAAGTAAAGTGTGAGTCGGTAAAACGGACACTACGAGTCAAACACTAATAACTAATGTGTAGTAAGAAGCTCTGTTAAGCTTAATAGCCACAACATGATCTAATAATCATATCCCTAGGACCACTGATTTAGAGTTGCAGTGAATTTATTTATTTATTTATTACTTTACTCGTACACCACATTACCATCTACTCACTCTACATGTAATCAGACTTGCTTGCAACACCCTTTTCTTTTACCGATGTGATCCCTCTTCCTACGCTGCCGTCTTGAATGTTAAATCTGTTGAATCTTGTTTTTTTTTTGTTTTTTTTTATTCACTCTCATATACACACACCAAGGCAGCATAGACTCTCATACTCAGTATTCTGGAAAGATATGACTTTAAAACTTTTACGAATATTTTCAAAAATGTTTTTTTCTTCTTAATTCTCATGTGACCATGAACAAGACTTTGCTGTCATTGTTAAGATGATGATGAAATGACAGCTCCAACACTCATGTCACCAGTCCTTGGTTCCAGGATTTGGTGGCAAACTAAATTTAGTTAATTTGATAACTGGATTTTTTTACGTCTGAAAAGCACTGAATGTTTTAAGATTAGACAGCAGTACGAGGCAAGTGAAAACCTGCCGTCTACAAGGTACAACGCATTAACGGGCCTATTGTTTACTAAAAACTGTACAGCTTATAAGAAATCTGGAAGAAATCCCAATGCAAAGAAAAAAAAAAGATTCATCAGAATTGGATACCTTGAAAAATAATATATACTTTAAATGTTGTCCTTAAATTCGTGCAATTGGATACTTTAATGTCTGACCCTAAAACCATTTTACAGGACCCTAAACAAGAGAGTGAATTCAAATAATAATAATATTAAATGTTTATTCCTGCAGTTCATAACGTATCCAGTAGGTGGCAGTAATGTATTAACAATGGTGTAACAATTAAAATGAGCCAGCATATGAAACAAGTATTATTTTTGACACTCTCTATCCATCTATCTGACAGAAAGACAAATTATAAGCCAGTACTGCTCATACAAACTGGCTTTACACAATGTAATACACAAGTTGAAATTATAATGAATCTGCATTAATAAAACTCTTACTTTTGAGGAAGTAAGAGTTATATTTAAGTAGCTGAGTAACATATATACACATATCTATATATCTATAATTGTCTGCAAAATAATGTTTTTTGTTGGAATGCCTTAGTTATTTTGTGGAAAAGGTGTTCTGGTAGCATGGTATAGACAGGACAAAAACCAAAAACTCCTTCAACTTTTGAGCAATGAAGATGACATTATTTCAGAATTGTTCAATTGTTTATAAATTGTTTTTTAATTTTGATCTCCAGTGTGTGTGTGTATATATATATATATATATATATATATATATATATATATATATACACACACACACACAATATAAAAGTTGGAAAAGAGGGAGCACCATGTTTTAGATTGTCAAATATGAAACTTGCTAGACAAAGAGGCAGTGCAGTTGTGGTTTCATTGGTGTCTTTTGTTGTAATCTGAGCAACAGAACCAAGTAAGCTTATTACCAAATATTGCAGGTCACGTGACAATCTTCCAAGAGATCAGAGTTTGTTAAATCCCAAACAGCTTGAAATTTGACCGTATAGGGCACTACAGAAATTATTTCCTCTCCTATGTGGTAGGGCTGCAAAATTTGATCCTAAATAAATAAATAAATAAATAATATAATATCACAAATGACACAATTGTGATTTGAACTGTGATATTTAACTAATCCATGTACCATTTTGTATTCAAAGCATTTATTAAGGCTAATGGCAAATAACTGGACAAATGGTCTCATAAGAGGATGTTTGCCGATATGTATTTCTCAAACATTTCAAATAATTAACAAATATTTAAAATACTGACAGATTCTACGTACATTGCAGACTACCCTTTAATAAATTGCAGCCTTTTACAATTAAATAATTGGACAGGTCCAAATTGCGATTTTGGTTTTTTTGGGATTAATCGTGCAGCACTACTATCTGGTGAGCTTGCAATACATCTAATAATTTGGAAATGATTTCATTCTTTCCAAAGCATAAAAAAAAAAAAAAAGTTGCAAGAATGCTGAGAACCGAACTTCCCCTGACATTCCTTGTGTGTAAACTTTCAAAATAATCATTCAACCATGATCAGAACAATTATTTTAAACTATCTACTATTTAGACATTTTCATCATTCTGCAAAAAAAAAAAAAAAAAAAAAAAACTACTCCCCTGACTCCACCATGATATCCTCATCTGCGATCCACGTTTCCCCTTCACTGGAGCTCATTTCAGCGTCTCTGCTTGCTTCGTCCCGCTCAGACTTCATCAGGCTGGGTCTCTGAGACTGCAGTCCTCTCGGCTGTCCCGTATGCTCCTCTCCATGGCCGAGTCCGGTCTCAGAGTCAGTCTCACTGAGCGTCGAGCTCTTAAGCTTCTTAAGGCTTTTGGGCTGCTTGGAGTTTTTGCTGCGCTTGATTCTGGCACGCTTTTCACCGCTGCTACTGCTGCTGTCTCCAGCGCCTGAGCCGAGAGAGAGGCGCTTCAGCTTTTTGTCCTTCTTGCGCTCTGCTTTGCTGCTCGCTTGGCCCTTGTAGAGTGAGTCATTTAACCTCATTTTGTCAAGCAAGGTGCTGTCGGAAGGTAGGCGCTGCATGGTCTTGACACTTTTGTTGGCACGGGCTTTCTGCACGAACGTGTGAATAGTGTGTAGGTCCGAGTTGCCATCTCCCCAGCTTGGTGACATATTGGTTGAGCTGGCACCACCTCCCGCACCACCTTCCCCTGAGGTGCCAGAGCTGTGTGGTGAACTGGAGGAGGCTGGAGACCATGGTCTTTCCTACAGAGGCAACACAGGACACTGAGCACTACACAGCTGCAAGACTTTATAAGTAAAAGTCATAGAACAACAAGACAATGGGTTCATTCTAAGGTGGAAAATGCTTCCAAGCTGGCTGGCTGCTTAGACATCTACTGACTACAAATTTGTACAGATGCCTCTGAGATAGAATTAAATTTAGAAGTACCATTTAACATTTGCATTTTACTCTAATTTCATGTCAATCTGATGACCGATAAGTTATAGGCTACCTAAGAAATGCATCAAAACAAACAAACAAACAAAAATTTATTCATGTGTTATTTTCCTATCACAATAAATAAAGCATCAGATGCTGAGCATCAGAGATGTGCACCGAACACAAGCTAGCCAGGCCATTTTTAGGATGTTCTCTCTCAGCCAGTGTACTGTTACAATTATTTATTATTACTGTTTTTTGCATCATTGTTGCACATTTTTGTTGCAAATCCTTCTCGGGTTTACTTTGTGTTTATTATATGTGCAATGTTTTTCAAATGTACATCTTTTCACAACACTTAATGATTTTTTTAGCTTAATTTCGCGTCACACTGATTACCCATTCGAATTACCAAGGTCAGTGTATATTTTGTTTGCATTGTGTTTATTGCACTTTGCATATATTTTTGCTTGCTTAATATTCTCAGAAGACACAAGATTTCCTCTCCAAACAACATCTTACTTGCTTTTCCTCACCACAGAAGAAGCTAAAATAGGAAGTAATGTTAATGTTATGAACTAAGTAATGTTATTTGATTGATTTAATTTAATTAACGAACTAATCTATGTTCTTCAATAGTGTGTGTAATTTCTCACACAGCCTGGTCTGACCCCAAGCAAACACTGCATGGACTTGGACTGACTATAGCCCCGAGTCAGTTGTCATGACTTATTTCATAATCAGGATCGCTTTTGGCCTAATCAGTTGACGTTTAACATGCAGGTGAGCAATGTCCAGAAGCCTGATTAATCCCCATACGGACCAGCGATCTGGCTCTCAAACAATCTGGTGGATTTCTGGCATGCCAGAAATTTTGGCTGGCGGTCAGACTGATTCTCTGCAACCTCAACGAACCTTGGCAAATACCTCTAATTCTTGCTGCAAAACCAACCATACCCTTCACATCTCACCTATTTTCTATAAAATATCTCTGTAAAAAGTTAAAAGCATGTATAGTGTGAGCAGAGACGCCACAAGTTTAGGCCGTGCAGGAAGACAAGATCAAACCTCATTACGCCACTCATTATTAATGTGACTTTCATAATGAATAAAGCTCTCTTGGTGTCTACTAGAGATGAGTGAAAAAATGTATCCAGTTACGAATCGCTGTTCTTTTTGTATGACGATTCATGTACCGCCACATTGACTCCAAAATATTTTTTTCATGATTTATTACATTTATAATAAAGATGCACCGTTTGCTCCACCAGTGACTCCACCAGTGGCTGTTTTTCAGCATGATGAGCAATTAATGATAAGCCTGGGACTTAACTGATCTTGTGCCGAGCGCACAAGCTTCTGAAGGGTGCAACAGACACATTTTATTGTCAAAAGTTGTGCATGTTATAAAGTCTCCTGTTGTTAATTTGTATAAAAAGTTAAATGTTAAACTGTTTTATTTGAAGTTAGTTTGTATCGTTAAAATGCTGCACTTGGTTTCTAAGTGAGAGCACTAATGCTATAAGAAAAGGGCTACATTTAATTAATCATGTTCAATTGAGCTGTAAAGCAGTTGAGTAAAGCTAAGGAATAAAACTTAAGTTATGACAACTTTTTCTTTCTTAAAATTGTAATAAAAACTGAAAAACCAAATGTAAATATCACATCAAAATATTTATAAAATTGTGACAATTCAAGAATCACAATTTTAATCAAATCGACACCAAGGTATATGCATAATATCTTATCATTTGGTGACTAGTGATTTGCGTCTCTAGTCTCAGCTCATACTAGGAGAACTTCAGGGCTTGAAAGCAGCTTTTACACAAGGACACAAAATCTCCTGTGAGTACTTCAGAGCAACCTACCTCTTTTGGAGAAGGAATATAACCAGCATACGCCAAGACAAAACTGCAGAACTTGTTGAAGTCTTCCACTGTTCTCTTTCGTCTCTCTGGTGGCTGAAATTAGATTAAAACAAACAAAAAAAATTTAGAGTGGTGTACAATGAAAGCACTGATAAGAACACGGATACTAAAGGGTTACAAGCTTTCCAGTTTGTGCAGCTTACCAGAGGCTCCGCTTTGCGCTTCAGTAATGAATCTGTAACAGAGAGAGAACAAATTATGGGTTAAGGAAGGAAAACTGAATATGTTTGGACAGTCATTTGCTTTAGTTAATCCTTCGTGTTGTCGTTTTGTGTGTAATAATAATAATAATGTATAGAGGCGCGTGCGCTGTGGTGTTAGCAGACAGCTAAACAAGGACATGCTAACATCCACTTCGGTTAGCATTAAAGCCCTGCGCGCTGGTCAGAGGCTTATTTCAGGTAAATTTTAGGGTAAAATTTAATACTTTCCCCTGAAGGACATGTCCCGGTGATCTGGCGTCGACTCTCGGGGAAATCAAGCGGAATCTTTAGGGGGATAACACATGGCCAGAGCCTGCGCATTATTTTCCGGAGAGCATCGACAGCGTCCATAACAGGCTGTGAGAGCTTTAACTCTAACTCCAGACTAAATGCTAATTAAAAGCGACATGTTTGATGAGATCGAGATTATTTCTTTACTCTATAGACAAATAGAGCGCGAGCTCATCTGTGTGACTTATCGCGCGAGCACGGGGAGGCTAAAAACCTAGCCTAGATAATAAACGCTAACAAGCTAACTAGCTAGCTAACTCGTTAACGAGTTCACAAAACTAGACTAATTAAAATGTAAATATATTAGGGGAATTAAATGGAATGGTGTTAAACGAGTGAACTGAAAAATATATGAATAAATAAATAAAAAAGCAGGTCTTTAATTAAGCAGTGGAGGAGGAGGAGGAGATGTTTGCTGTTCCTCAGCAGGCTAACCTCCATGATAGTTGACGCTAATCCGTGGTCACTACGGACTCGGGGTTTTATTTAATTCTACCTGAATTAAAAGTTTCGATTCTCGATTAACTTTGAATTTGGTCAGTTTAACCGTCAGAGCTGACGTCACAGACCGAGCAATATGGTCACTAACTCCACTCAGCTTTCTATCTTTAGCTAACAAACAAACCAGACGTTTAAACGACACCTGATAATATAGATATCATTACGGATAAAATCCACATCTCGAACGAAACATTATCATATTGTCTAGAAAAAAAGGCTCAATTCAGCTTTTGTGTGTAAAAAATGTATTATTGTCCTTAGTTAGCATGCAGCTAGCATCAGTAGTTACGTGGCTAATAATAACCGGCTAACGAATTGATCAGTCTCAGCAGTACAAGGAAGTATATTGTTTTTATCGACAAAAAAACGATTTAATTTTGCCTTACCTTGGTGCTCAGACATTATTTCGAGCATTGTCACCTCAGCGATGAGGTCTGCCCGACTTCACTGGCACCGAGCAGCGTTTCTTCACCGGCTTGCTTTGCTAGCTAACTAGCTAAAGCTAACAGACTTTTCCCCCACACACACTAAACGGTCGCTTTTCTTCTGATTGGTGTAAAAAATCAGTTTCTGTAGAAAAATGTCCCGATCTCCTACTGAAAGTGACTTTTTCTCAGTTGAACTTCGATCTGCCAGAGAATTAGCTCTCCAGATGATCCTTTCGTCTCATGGCGTTGCAGAAATAAACTGAAGCCCGCCGCTCCGAGTGCGCGAGCATCCTGCCGCCCCGCTCGCGCTCTCTTTCTCAAAATCGCCGATCTGTCCAAAAGATTCACAGCAAATATGTGTCTTTTTTTCGTTTTCATCAAAAAGTGGAAAACTTCTTAAAACTCCGTGTGTGCGTATATGCCTCGCCTCACCGCGCCTCCCTCAATCGGTCGATGTCAACTGAGAGTATGTAGAAGAGAGAAAAACCCCTTGCGGCTGAGCCCCACCGTGCAACAACGGCTCACTGTGGCCTTCTGGGAAATGTAGTCTCGTCTAACCTAGGCAAAGCACAGCGCGAGAGAGGTTTACTATAGCCTACCTCGCAAATTATGACGGTGGCAGAGTGGTTAGCACTGTCGGCTCGCACCTCCAGGGTGAGGGTTTGATGCTTGCCTGTGCTTGGAGTTTGCATGTTCTCCCCGTGCTTTGGAGGTTTCCTCCAGGTACTCCGGTTTCCTCCCACAGTCCAAAGTTATGCAGATTAGGTTTCCAAATTGCAAATAGTATTGTGAATGAGCGTGTGAGTGTGTGTGTGTGTGTGCGCGATAGATTGGGTGTATCCTGCTTCGTGCCCTAACTCTGACTCTGTACACAGGATAAAGTGGTATAGACAATGAGTGAGTGAGAAATGTTCTTCAGCACAACATTTCCAGCTAACTTTTTTGTTGTGATGTTGTGATGACAAAGGCTTAATGAGCTTTGTCACATATGTCAGTAGCATCTCTGGTCTGGGACCCAGCCGTTGCCTGCCTTGCTTGTTGACCCACAGTGCCTCAGTCTATAGTAATCACTTATACATAGGGACTTCTACATTTAACATGACCTAACACTAATAATTAACCTGTTGCTTAATGCAGTAAAAGTATAATTATTACTGTTCCTTTTTTTCTTAGGAAACCTATATGTAACATGTATGTAATTATTATGTAATAACAGTTATATTAATTTGGAGCTTTGTGGCATGCTACATTGCATAGTTTATCAGCACAGGCTGATTGTCTCACTCACTCATCGCCTATACCGCGTTATCCTGTATATACAGGCTCACAGGAGACTGGAGACTTAGGGCAGGAGGCGGGGTACACTGTCAATCCATCACAGGGCACACACACACACACACACACACATACACTACAGGCAAATTTGGCACCCGGAGAAAACCCACCAAGCCCGGGGAGAACATGCAAACTCCATGCACACAGACCCCAAGGTGGAAATCAACCCCGGACCTTGGAGGTTCAAGGCGACAGTGCCGTCACACAGGGTAATATATATATATTTTTACAATATCTTTATTCTAGCAAAAACCACAACTGTATAGCTAAGTGTTTCCTTGTGTTTCTTCCTTTTAAAAATTTGTGCCAGACATTATTCTTCCTCAAATATTATAAACGATCCCTATTGTCTCTTTTATTCCTGTTAATGGGTTGCTACAGTGGACTATGCGATCCACACGTGGAACAGGTTTTACACTGAATGACCTTCCTGGATTTTTTATTAATTTATTTTTTATAAATAAATATTATAAATAAATATTTATAAATAAATTATTTTTTCGGACGTGAGACTGGCACTAAATATGCCCTGTTTAGGTAGAGTTGCGTTTTGGTGATGACTGGATTGGAATCTAGGTACTGTGCCCCTATGAACAAATCACATTATGGAAACGCATATGCAAGTCCAAGACACATATAAAAGTAAAAAAGAAAAAACTTTTTTTTTTGCTTAAATATTGTATAACTTCTATTTAAATGTAGATAGTTATTTGTATAATTCAATCGTTTATATCTGAATCTTGTACTTTCATACTTTTCATATTGTGCTTGTCATTTTTTGTGATTTTAAAAGTAGTAGATTTCCTACACCGGAAGTGCTCCGGGACGCTAGGGGGTGCTGAGCTTGATTCGTTTTTTTTTTTTTTTTTTTAAATATGTTTTTAGGTTTTTAGGCTTTGTGCCTCAAGGCCACCGTATTATTGTGATTCTTTAAGGTAACCAAATACAGTACGTCTTTAACAATGAACATACAGGTTTTTCGTGTACAATCCTTAATGTTAATTAGGTTTTACTGTTCGAGCACAGCTGTGATTCAGCTACGGCAACATTTATTTCTGTAACTCAAATTAACGGTCCAGAAGCGTTTCCGTTCCGTTTTCAATTTTCCTAAGAAACTTTCTAAGAAAGACCAACAGTTGCTTCTCTTGTGTACACTGCTATCTGTGGGCACCGGGACACTAGGGGGCGACATGTTCAATAACAACCTCAATGTTTCTGAATCAGAGTGGGGATGAAGAACATATCCGTTGTCAAGCAAATCATCTGTAGACTGTTTTGGACAGGTTCACATTTTAGTTATTACAAATAGCTATAGAATAGAATATAATGCTTTAGAAACTCGATTAATGCTTAAGTGGACTGTATAAAGTTTATAAACGCCACATTACTGGAGCTTATTAACTTTGGGAGCGCACGCGCTGTTAGCACGATGCTGTCTGAGGTGTTGGAGGGAGCGGAGTCAGGCGGACTCGTTATAATCAGGGGTAGCGTTATAAACATCTTTATGTTCATGCTTAAACATTATTTTAAAAAATGTGTTATATCTGAGGTCTGCTGCTGAAAATAGTTCCCTCATCTCGTGTGTATTTTGTCCCCTAGACACTGCGTGTTATTCTGGACGACGCCTGCTGAAGTATTACATGAACTGCGCTTTAAAGAGGTAAACACTAGTCAATGCACACAGTTTAACTTTCCCCAATCCTGCATTCACGTATTTTGCTTTATTTCATCTCAGACCCACGCAGCTAGACAGAACCATGTTTACAATTTACTCACTACATCATTGATTCTCTCACCATGGATGACCAGGAATTCAAAAATAAAAGACATCAAGATAAGGCTTGCTTTTTTTTTTTTTTTTTGCATCCATTCGAGGAAATGTTCTGGAACCAGTGGCAAGAGCACCATCTGAATGGTACAAATAATGCTTGTCATCTTTTGGCGGTTCTCGTCGAGCAAAACAGCTTTTATGGCACAGGCTTTATGCCCTTCTTGACTCGACATTCTCATTTTTATCCGGCCTTGGGACACCTGCATCACACCCGCTATTTCAGACTGTAGTTGCATACAGGCAATATTCCAAATTTATGGGAGTTAGATCATGTGACTGCACTGAGTGAACACACCCCTCCTTTTAGATGTAATCACTATTTGATCTGATTCTTTTCAGTCTTTATCGATGAAACATATCCATGTTATGTTAAAAGTAATTCAGAAGAGACATGGTATACAGTAAAAGGTGTAATGAACAAGATTGGAGAAAATTACACAGGTTTATAAAACTTTTTTGTGTCTCTGTTAACCTTTTCTTAAATAGTTTTTCTATTTATTTCACTATAGTGTATCTAAAATATTGTGTAGCAAATTAACAACATATTGCACTTTTGCAGCATATAAATGCTGTTCGGCCAAAAAAACCCAAAAGTACACTCCAAGATTCATCATCTTTAGCTTTGTTTACAGTACACACTGTACTCTGGCCACCAGTTCATGTGTGAAAATGATTCCTTATGCTCCCTGAACTACTCTCATATCTTGAACCCTGGAATATGCCTGTGCCATCAGGAAGGAAAAACTCCATTGATGTGATGACCTGTTCATCCAATACATTCAGGTCATCAGCTGACTTCATTTTATTTTAACATAACGTTGCTGAGACTAGACCTGACCAGTTGAAGCAACCCCAGATCATAACACTGCCTCCAGAGGTTTGTACAGTGGGCCCTTTGCATGATGTGTTCATCATTTCATGCACTATTTTTCAGACCACGTGACCTTTTTCCATTGCTCAAGTCTAATCTTTATGGTCCCTAACAAATTCAAGCCTTTTTCTAGATTAGTCTCATTAACAAGTGGATTTCTTATGGTCACACAGGTGTTTAGTTCCAATCCTGTGAGTTCTTGTCACATTGTGTGTATGGAAATGCTCTTACATTCATTATTAAACATACAGTAACTGTGGTTTCTGTTGTCAGTTTTCACCATGCATCTTCACTGTGTTTAAGTGATCTTTATTCATTATTGTTTCTGACCACATTTCTTCCACAAAGTTGACAGTTCAGATTCAAGATTCAAAGAACTTTATTAATCCCAGAGGGAAATTGGTTATACTTGGTTACAGTTGCACGCAGTAGGAAAGAAAAAAAGAGTAATAAATAAATAAATAAAAATAAATAAATAAAAAAATCTTAGATGCACACTAAACATAATTCTATATACAGATATTGCAGATGTGAGAAAAAAAAGGAAAGATATTGCACCAGTTATATGTGCAATAGCAGTATGTGCAGTTATATGGGTAATTCAGGGTCTGCTATGGTAATTGCAGAATGGTGTGCCCAATAGCATTGTTAAGTAAATCAGCACCTTCCAGGTTTTGATAATGTGTTGAATGGTTCTTAACCCAGTTCCAGTAATTTCATATCTCCCTAGTTGTTTTCTTTGTTTGATGCAGGCCAATAATATGACTTTTTTAAAGGCTCTGTTTGGCCAGGCAGTGTACGTATTGAGTTAGAAATGTACACTTTGGCTGGAATGTCAGCATATAGAATCCAGCAGTGGTATACCAACTATACTTTTGCTCCAAAATCCCTAATAACGGCTTTCCATGAGCTGAATATCATAGTGAAACAATAGCTGACTCTGCCTTTAGTTTGTGGATTGTGGATTGTTTCGAAATACGTGGGGCATTCATGTCAAACTGGGACTTGTGATGATATTTCTTGTGAATGAAAGCGTAAAACTGATTGACATTTACAGAAGACTCTCTTACAGAGAATCTAAGCCGCAGTAAAACATTTCAGTGGTGCAAAGATTTTAGGCCTTACATCAATCCTTGCCAAGGTGGCTCAGAGCCCACTGCAGTGAACATTTGGCAAGTGGAATGCCTGATCCTTGAAACTTGACAGATAACTTGTCACCAGCTTGCCAGAAGAGACACATCCTGTCAGTGAGAAGTGTACCCACAATTATTCACGAACACTACTTGCACATGTAGTTATTGGTACACCCCCCTACATTCTTTACCACACTCCAAGCCATTTCCACATGTTAGGGCCATTAAAGGTGTTCATGGAAGGCCAGTGTTTCAGAAGCGGGCGGTCTGCCTCCAGGTGTACTGAGAAAAGTTTATACCTTGATAATGTCCAAGCACTAGTGAAATGCTGGGATAAGTGCATTAGTGTAACAGGGGATTATATGGAAGTATAAAGGGAGTTTTTACTCTCATAAATGTGCAATCAAAAATTCCGTCTACAATGTTTGTCACATACAGTGGAACCTTGGATTACGAGCATAATTCGTCCCGGAAGCGGGCTTGTATTCCAAAACACTCGTAAACCAAATTTAATTTTCCCATAAGAAATAATGGAAACTAGGAGTGGTACGAGATCTCGCGAGATCAGATTTGTCTCGCGAGATGCGTCTGGTCTCGCGAGAACGTGACGATATCCTTGCGTTATTGGCATGATGGAGTGTAAGGGAGAAGTAAGGATAGAAGATGCGCCCGCAACATTTAAATCGTTGTGGCAAC
>JAOVVA010000044.1:12290459-12301597 GCA_028565275.1 Leiocassis micropogon
GAAAGAAATAAAAATCAGGAACCATCATGGAGTTAGAAAGTGACCCCAAACTTTTGAACGGTAGTGTATATACATATTATATTATATTAGGGCGGCACAGTGGTGTGGTGGTTAGCACTGTCGCCTTGCACCTCCAGGGTCCGGGTTCGATTCCCAGGCTGGCTCGATTCTCGTCTCTGTGTGCATGGAGTTGGCATGTTCTCCCCGTGCTTGGTGGGTTTCCTCCGGGTACTCCGGTTTCCTTCCACAGTCCAAAGACTGGTTAGGTTGATCTGCGTTCCCAAATTGCCCGTAGTGTGTGAATGCATGTGTATGTGTGTGTGCCCTGCGATGGATTGGCACCCTGTCCAGGGTGTACCCTGCCTTGTGCCCCAAGCCTCCTGGGATAGACTCCAGGTCTCTGCGGCCCTGAATACAGGATGAAGCGGTATAGATGATGAGTGAGTGAGTATATTATATAAATATAATATTAATAATATTATATAAAACTTATAGCAATACAGTTAATATTCAAATATTTTGTTATAAGTTTTTCTTTTCCTGAAGTGTGTATACATTTTTTTTTTTTGTTTGGACATATCTGTGCATTGTATTTTTTAGTATAAAAGTTCTACAAATAATTAAAAGGCATTTCTTATATTAAAATGATTAAATTATTTAAAATATTTCTGTATATACAACAAATATTATTAGAATATGTAAATATGTTACATAAAATATTACAACATAACGGCACGGCCGAGGTGTCTGTGCTCCCGGCGGTCGTTCCTGCTCATCGGTTTCAGGGAGGATTTATGTGTTTTCTTTCTTCTCTGCCATGCAAATTTGATGAGCTCGTCTCCGTGCTCTTTGTGCTTCTGCTCTGCTCATCTGTAAAGAGCTGATTCTTGCTGTTTCAGACTTGGACATTCGTCTGCTCATAAACACAACACAACAGAGCACTCAAAACTATTTATTTCCACAAACTCTCACCTTATTTGCAGTTATATTGAATCTGAACCACTGATTAAACAGGACCTTTTATTTTATTTTTTTTACTTTAGACACTTGTGTGTGTGTATTCCTCTTCATCTGTTTCTGGTGAAATATATCTTAAACAGCAAATAAACAGTTATGGAAGCTGATGTGTTAAAAGCAAGAAAAAATAGCCAAGAATAAAAGAGTAAAGGGGCAGATTATTGATCTGTATCGAGCAAAGAAAACGAGTAAGAAGGTTTGAATTTACTGGAACCGGGTTAAGAACCTGAAGAATCTGAAAACCTGGAAGGACAGCATGAAGCGATGCCCCCATCACGCATAGTGTCCACTGTACAAGCCTCTGGAGACAGTGTCATGATCTGGGGTTGATCAGTCGCTCAGGTCGAGACTCAGCAACGTTATGTGGAAATAAAATGAAGTCAGCTGATTTTTTTTTACTTCCCTGAGGGCACGGCCATATTCCAGGACTCAGAGTGTGAAAGAGTGATTCTGAGAGCTTCTTGATTCATTTTCACTCATGAACTGGACACTGTATTGTGTGACTGAATGAAATCTTAAATCTTAGTGTGTGACTTTTGTCACAATATTTCGGATTCATCATGTACATTACAGTATATAAGAAGTACTATAATATTATCAGTATTAGTCCCAAATGTATTTTCTAATAGGAAGCGTGAGAGCACGCTTGTTAGGAAACTACAACAGCCAGACGCTAAGCAGCTAGCTAACACCCGAGACTAATGTTTTCTCTAGATAGCAAGTGGAAATTAAAGTTTTTAAGATGCAGATGAAGACAGAATGACATTGAAAAAGAAACCAAACCATGAGCAATATCGACTTTCCCCCCAGGTGTTATTTGAAAAAAGACATTATACAGCCATAAGTAATATTGGGTACTGTACTTATCTTTAGCATTAATTGCTAACTGAACTCTAGAGAGTTTGTTTAAATGAGAAACATATTTTAAATGAAAAACAGATTTTTGTATATAATCTTTTGGATTTAAATCACTTTAATTCATTAAGTGTTGAACACCACAATCTAAGTTAATTGCCAAACAGGTTCTCTGAATTACATCTGACCTGAGAGTCAACCTGAATCGTTGTTTTTTTTTAAAACAGATTAAGTATTTTATTACAACTACTTCATATCATCTAATTATTTTTTTAATACTTTGATACTTCTCTATGCTAAAACTATTACAATTTTGCAAATACTGTATGTCCTAGCACTTTCAGATCATTTCTCTAACTAATGAGTCGACTCTTTCGGTTTCCCAATATCTCTCTCTCTCTCGCTCTCTCTCTCTCTATCTATCTATCTAACAAAGTTAAATATTCTGCTCACTGATTGTTGTTCCTTGACTAACTCTATCTGAAATTGTTTCATTAAAGTTTTATACAATCTTCTATAAAGGAAACAAAAGTACTTTTAATTTGATTTTATAAATAAACAAATACAATGCATGTTTAAAAATGTGAATATTATGGAAAAGGTTTTTAAATTCAAAAGTGAAACTCTAACGTTCCAGATTTGCTGCACCAAAAGTGAAATAATTCAAGGCTTTTGTTTTTGTTTTAATGATTTCAGCTCATTAAGCTCATTAAAAAAAATCGAGTGTGTCAAAATATAACAAAAAGGTTATTTTGAATTACATGAAATTACTATTCATACAGTATAAACACCATGTGTGTGTCTCAGTCTATTTCAGTACGTGCATGGGGAAGACTGTAGACTTGACTGGATGGAAAAAAAATGTAAGAAAAGGTACACAAGCAACAGCCTTATGAAAATTGTCCAGTAAAGTTGATTCAGGAACTTGAGAGTTTCAAGAGGAGAGTGAGGCTGGAGTCAGTGCATCAAGAGCCACCACACTCACAGACGTCATCAGGAAATGAGCTACAACTGCATAAGTGCATTCCTAGTATCAAGCCACTCCTGCACCAGAGACAACATTGGAAACGTCTTATCTGGGCTGAAGAGAAACAGAACTGGATTGTTGCTCATTGTTCTAAGGCACAGAATCCAAGTTGTTTGAAACTCTGTGATGACTTGGGGTGCCATGTCATCTGCTGGTGTTGGTCCACTGTGGTTCTGTCAAGTCCAAAATCAACCTAGCCATCTACCAGGAGATTGTAGAGCACTTCATGCTTCTGCCTGCTGACGAGCTTTATTGAGATGGACTTAACAGATGGACAGCAGGACTTAACACCTGCCCACAGTGCCAAAACTACCACTAACTCTTGAAGACTTAAGATTTTTAATGACTTATTAATGACTCTCAAAGAGTTTTATAAGACACATAAAATAATTTTTGTGATTGTACAGCTGTGAAATAAATACGATTCAGTTATATGAGTTCATTTAAAAGTTTCAAATTTACACGACTGTAAAAACAAACCGAAGGATCATTGAAGGTTAATTTCTGTATTTATTTATTTATTTATTTAAGAACAATGTGCGTAGAAATCACATTATGGCCAGCTTTTAAACTGCTGTGCTGCGTAAACTCTATTGCTTTTATTTAAAAGTGTTTGGAGCCACTTTATGTCTCTCTTTGGAAGAATTTGTTCCTGTTTGCTTTAGTTTTCTTTTTCGCAGCTCTGTGTTAACCACGTTTCTAACGTTTCTCAAATATGAATATAATATAATATATAATATAGCCGCAGTCACGTGACTAAGCACGGCTTTCGGAAACACAATTTTTTTTAAATTAGCACTTAAGAAATTTTCAGGTTTTTTGGGGGGTGGATTGGAATTTTTTTAAAAACTCTATAAATCTTTTTTATCACCATCTAAATATTCAGCCACTGAAGTGGTTAAACATTTATGGAGATTGGGGTAAAATATAAGCTGAATAGATCTTTAATTTGCAATCATGAAACCATGTTGTCTGATGAATAAGGAGTGTGTGAGTGAGTGTGTTGGTCTATAGGGAGTGTTAGTTAAGTGGTGGTTTGGGGTGGAAATGAAATGAAATGAAACGAAATACCAGGGGCAGTTACAGTGTCTTCACGTCTACCTTCTCCCGCTGGGTTCTGGGATTATCTTCAGGGACCGGTTTCCATTATACACACCTGTATGTGTGTGTGTGTGTGGGGTAATTGATGCATGAAGCTTGTAACGCCAAGAGACAGTGTGGGTTGGTCTCTCTCTTTTTCTCTCACACACACACGCACAACACTGCAACTGAATAATTTACAAAAGCAGAAGAAAAATCATCTCCCTGTGAGGACAAAAGTTCATTTCTGCCTGTTGCAGAGAAATTCTCACAACAACTTCAGATTATCATTTAAATCAGTTTATTTATTCCCGTCTCTGGGGCCCACGCTGTGCGTGGACAAAAACAAAGATAAATTCTGCACGGTCGTATCTTTATTGCAATATAGAGACTGTGGAGGGTAAAAATATTACATTTGTAAATGTTGGGTACAGTAAAGTAGGATGGAAGTGATTCACAACCATGTCTTTAAGTTCTTAAAAGAACCTGGATTTTCCTGGATTATCGCTCATGCATCGTCATATGTCCTGCTAACAGCAGACAACTTCAAGTAAGGAGATAAACAGACCATGCTCTCGCAAATTAGTCATCCAGATTGATCTATTCCAGTTGAATATACATTTCATCCAATTAAATAAACCAAGCCAAGCCGGTGGCGTTTAATTGAAAGGGGCGGTAGTTTTATTTCACCTATCAATCACAAAAAGGCACTAGCCGTTGAGCACATGTACAGTAAGAGGAAGAGGGCAGGTAGAGCTTTCCTTAGAGTGCGTCACGCTGCCCTGTGTAGCACGAAGGCTAATGGTTAGCCTGGCTAGAATGGTGTGTCTGGCCCATTAGCTGGCTGGCTGGCTTTTAAAGGCAGTGTATGGGAATCCCTCGCGTCACCTTAGGAGCAGAATATAGACTGTATAAGAACTGGACAAAACCTCAGTGATGTCACTCATAGGTTTTCTGAAGAGCGGTTTCGAAGCTCAACTGTGGGAGCTCTGGTGGCTGCCATTTTAGCAGGAGCTGACTCCGCCCTAAACCCTGATTAATCCATAAATTAAGGCACCTGGCTGCTGGTTTAAAAATGCCTACTTGCCTCATGACACAAGCTAGCTAGCATAGCTTTAGCTTAGCTAAAAGCTAATGTGGATAATGCATTATCCACTAGCATATGCATTATCCACTAATGCATTATCCACTAGCCTAGCGCTTCACCTCCGACATTTCTTGTGGTTAGTTAAACTACTGTACAACGATTCTAGTTAGCGGATTAGCTAAAGTGATGCATAGCAGCTGACATTCAAATCACCCACACCTAAAATTATGAAAACTTATTATATATTTTTTTAACTGATGAGTTAGATAAAAATTTTGTCATGAATGCAAAATGTGATTATGGGGACTATACCTTTTTTTGTTGTACCAGGCTGTAAACATGTTTATTTCTGTGGACATTTTAACATGAGGTTCTATTGGGGATTGCCTCACTTTTTGAACTAGTGGTCATTGAATGAACTGCATGATTTGGAACTTTCCAGAACCGGAGATTGCTTCCTTGGTGCAGCAGGAAAAAAATTAGTGGGAGTGTTTGAGTACAATTGCGATATATTTGTATGTCTGTTTTTACTTAGTTTAGCGTAATAGACTTATAGTCATCTATGCTCCATTATCTCCAACAGCTGTATCATTAGCGTAGCAGAGGCAACTTAACCTGCAGGTCCTCCTGGTTACGTGGGAAGAACAAGTTTTGGCAAGAAAGATATATTTTTAAATCTTGGAACATTTCTATTGCAAAATGAGAGCAGAGAAGTTTTTGTGTTTCAGTGTCACCGGAGTTATAATCCAGTCGATCTCCCGACAGAAGAAACCATTTTTTTTCGTCGCAGTGCAGGTGCCCCTGTCAGGTCCGATCGGAGTCGTGGCACAGAAACGACCCCCTCTTTCTGATGGTGAATAAAGGAGAGGGGGAAAAAAAGCGTTAAATCCCTACCATGTGTGTTTGTGGCATCTCAAGACACCTGGTTTTGTTTTCCTGTGCCTGACTCAGATGATTAATCTTAACTATGATTCGCACACTGCCCTGAATCTCATTTGACTGGATAATTAGTCAACGTCCAGAAAATCAGCCTCAGAAAAACCACATGAATGAAACCTTTTTTTCCCGGATTAAAGCCGAGTCAGCACATAAGTATGATTGCTTGTCTGTCTCGGCTTTGTTTTTCTTAAACTCAAGATTTACTAGTTTATTCATCACAAGAAATTCAAGATCTGAGGGTGACGATGATTTCCTGTCACGCGGTTTGTGTGCCGCGGAGAATAAAAGATGGACGCAGAAACGAGCTTTGGATTTGGCACGATTAGTGATTGCTCGTCAAATCACCATGACACAGCAGTTTCCCGTCACGACCGCCTGACAGTGATAATGGCACCAGCTGCCTCCTGGAGGTTTAGTGGCCCAGAACTTCACAAATATCCGAGTAATAAAAGCGAATACTCAGCACAGGTGCGAGACTTATAGAGCGGATTAACGAGGCGTATCACTCTTGTGATGTTTTCCTGCTTGTGGATTTTATTTCAAAATGATTTATCTATCGTCTTACGCAGTACGTCTTTACTTTCAACAGGTTCACTTCCTTATGAGGGATTAGTTAAAGTTTTAGTACAACCTTTTCCTATTTTATCTGGATTTGCATTTAACTAGAGCTCATATTGTAATTCACAATCACCGAAAAAGTTCGACTCGACTCCAGGTTAGAGGAGTGACATCAAATCATCATGGCTGCTCACAGCTTTAGTTCATCATCTCTCAGATATTCATCTACATCTACATTCAGTCAGTTTCTTAATGTTCCTGAAGAGTGTGTGAGGCAGGAATACACCCTGCATTGGACATCTGCCCACGACAAGAAACCCTGAACACATTGACCGCCGATCTCTTAGTATAGCCAGGGCACCTACTGGAATATTTTTGATATTCATTCATTGATTCATTGACTTATTGATCAATTGATTCATTTTGAGTGATTGATTCATTGAATGACTGATTGATTAATTCATTTACTTATTCATTAATTTATTATTCCTTCATTCATTCATAATTTGTTGGCCATTCATTCATTCACATTTCATCGGTTCAGTCATTTTCATTCATTCATTCATTGATAGATTCATTGTTTCATGCATTAATTTATTTACTCATTTATTCATTCATTCAATCATTGTTTTATTAATTAAATTGATTCATTGTTTCTAGCATTCATTTATTCTTCGGTTGCTTCATAGATTTATTCAATCATTGTTTCAATCATTTAATTTATTTCATCGATTCACTCATTGATTCATTCACTGATTCATAGATTAGTTGATTGATTGTTTCATTAATTCATAGTCATTCATTAATTTATTGATTCATTTATTCGTTTCATGCATTCATTCATTCTTTGATCGATTGATCGACACATTTATTTATTCATTGAGTGATTGATTCATTCATTTTTATTCATTAATTTATTTACTCAGTTATTGATTAATTAATTAATTCATTCATTCAGTCATTGTTTCATTCATTTAATTGATTCATTAATACCTTTATTGTTTCTTGCATTCATTCATTATTCGGTTGATTCATAGATTCATTCAATCATTGTTTCAATCATTTACTTGTTTCATTGATTTATTCACTGATTCATAGATTCATTGATTGACTCATTGTTTCATTAATCCGGAGTCATTCATTTATTTCTGTTGCTATGGTAACAGTGTGTCAAAAAAAAAAAAAAGCAAGTGTGACAGTTTTTATCTTTAAAATGCTTAACCTTTGTTTTATTTTTGGTCGTGTCACAGTCCGTGTCCTGATCCACACTTCACCTGGTGATCCAGAAGCAGAGCAGAAGTATAATAATGTGTTAGCGGAGACTACAGTAGCTATTGGCTAGTCATGTTACTTAATTATAATCCAGGTGCGAGCTCATGATCAGTCAGAGCTGATAGAGTCAGAGTTCGGTTAAAACTGGGTCACTTTTCTGTCTTGTATTAATAGTTCAGTATTGGCTTAAACACTGTCTTTATTTTAATTTGACTTTTTTTTTGGATTTTTACCCGATTTTTCTCCCTAATTTAGTATTGTCCAGTTCCTCCCAGTCACTAGGGGGCTCCCACATTAAGCTTCTACTACCATTCAGTCGGGAGGGACGCAGACTATCACGTGTTTCCTCCGACCCACGTGATGTCACCGACCATCTTTTCGAACTGCTCGCTCACGTACCGTTGGGGGCGGAGTAACACACTCAGAGGACACACTCGGAGGACAGTTTATGTGAGCTCACAGACGCCCCTGATTGGCTAGTAGAGCCGTGATTAATGTGGGAGCACGAGTACCTCTCATCCCTCCCCCCTGAGAGAGCTCGGCCAATCAGCTTTATTTATTACAACAAATTATAACAAATTTATTACAAACCTTGCGGAACACTCGCAAACCGCGTTACTTGCAATCCGAGGTTTCACTGTACTGTATAGTCCAGTCTGTTAAAGTTTAAATGCAATTGTAACTGTAATTAACTTTATGTTCCTTTTTATTTTTAAGGGGTGACGCTATCCATGTGTTGGGGTTTGAAGTTCCCGAAAACAAGGTGTGTGCCAAACTGGACAGGAATTACCTGCATTTGTGAGTCTATTATTTTGATGATCTTAAAGTTTGGATTGCTTTTGCAGTTAATGTGAAATTTGTTTAGTATACAGGAATTTTTCAGCACCAAAGAATGAGAAGTCATAAGAGGTAATGAGTCATAAGATAACTTTTTCTGTCGATAGGTTTCACTTCCACAATGCATACACAGACCCTCTGGGTTGGACCGAGCAGTCCTTGTTCACAGTAAAAAATTTCACAGCAACAGAAATCACACGGCTTCTTCAGGAGACACAACACACTGAAGCCCCACTACTTTTTATTGACTCTTTGTCTTGGGTTGTAAGACATCATGACACTGTTGCTGTCTGTCAAGAACTTCAGAAGCTAAAGAAAGGTTTGTCATCTCAGCAGAACACAAATACTTGAATCCTAATTCCTCTTCTTTAACTGCTTTACACTTTCTGTAATGCAACATGTAATTCAAAGAAAGATAACTTCATAAATTGTAAGGTCTTCTGAACACAGAAGGCCTTCCCTGACAATCCATGATAATGTACTAATTAACTGTTGAATAGGTTGGCTGACACAATTGTTTCTGTCCTTGACAAGCAGGAGGCTCTGTAAAGATGATCTTCGGACTCCTACACGCAGATCTCCATCAGCAAGCTGTTGTGTCAACGATAAGCCACTTAGCAAGCACTGTGATTTCCGTTAAACCTGTACACAATGCATGTCATGCTGTGGCCGAGACATCACAGCGTAGGAAATCTGGAAAGGTTATGCAAAAGGTAATTAAGTATCTTTTTTTTAATGAAATGGCCTGTACTGTACTTATATAAAGTTAAATTCTTCTATATTTGATTGTTTCATAGTTTTTGTAGTTTTTTTTCATAGTTTGTCTTCATTAGGAGGAGATTTTCAGTTTAACAGAGGACCTGACACTGTCAATAGAGACGAAACCCAGCCAATCTGGAAATGTTCAAACAGACCTACGCACTAAGCCTGAGGTGAATTCATCTGTGTTTATTTCTTAAGCATATTTTTGGATAGACGCTATATAGCTAAATGTTTGAGGATACCTGACCATGACACCAATATACGCTTTCAGATTTAGGCTGCAATCCATTCCACAGTGATGTAATTTAAATTAAATGTAATTTTAATTAAGTTAAAATATTACATCAATTACTGATTCTTATTGTCATAATATTATGTTGTCCTCGATAATAATGAGAATAAATATAGTCCCTTTTAGAGCTTAATTTAAATTTTTAGTCCAGAAATTTTCCTTGTCCACTTGTGAAGTGATAACTCATTGTTCACTTGTTCCCTACACCGTTCATGATTCCCTTTAAACTGAGCAGTTTTGCTCCCTGCGGTTTGGAATCGTACCCAACATGGCTGAATACCCTGTGCAGTCCACTTTGCTGGGAACTACTAACCGATCTGGGGCTCTGTGCAGGATGCTTGAGTTGTTTCACTCCAAGCCATATGAACCCTGCTTTGTGCACAGTGTTAGTGTCATGCTAGAACAGGGTTAGGCTTTTTAGTTCCAGTTAGTGATATACAATTGTTTCGTTTCAACTTTCTGGCACCAGTTTGGGGAAGAGCGATATATGGGTACGATGGTCAGGTCATTTGGCCATAAAAAATATTGTCCACCACAGCCCAAGATAAGAACATGTTTAACGATGTGTGTTATTTATTCTTATTTATCCTTCAGGTGGATCCAACATCAAATTTGACCTTTAATCTACATTTGTCTGAGGTTGAAAGAGAAGCGAAGGAAAAAGTTGCTCTACCCTTTGTCTTCAGCGATGAAAAGTAAGATGAATTAGAATCAGAATTAAATTTGTTCCTGTTACTGCAATACCCTTTTTTAGCAGTGTAGAAATGCCATATTGTGCCATATTGTAAAAAAATATTCAGGTAATATACTGTATGTGTATAATATGTAACTTGGTGAAACCTTGTGTTTTATTCTTCTGTAAATAGAAAGTCTGCTCTCCTGAGGCCAGGCCGGGGTTCTGGGCGCATTATGTATGAACCTGATGCTAATGATGACTTTGATGAAGAAGACCCAGACGATGACCTTGATGTCTGAATGGTCCCTTTAACTCGAGGATTTTAAATAAAAATCTGTCTTTATGCAAATTCAGACACATGGTCTAAACGTCATGGTATGATAAGTACGCTTGTGGAAGTACATGTAGGCACCTGTGCATCAAGAGAAAAAAATGTTTTAGATCATGTACCTTTCTGCAGAGGGCACTAAAACACTTAACCACATGAGGGTTTAGAGGTATTTTTGATAAAGCAGGGGTAATTTGGCAGGCAGCCCAGCATCCACTGTGGTAGGAGCAAATTACTTGCTAAGTTTGTTTAGAAGTGTGTAAAAAAATCACAATATGGTCTCCGAGTGGCGCAGTGGTAAAGCGCTCGCCCTATCATCCGGGAGTCGCACGTTCGAACCCCGGGTGATGCTGTTTACCTCTCACAGCCGGAGACACAGAGAGAGCTGATTGGCCGAGCTCTCTCAGG
>JAOVVA010000044.1:12301697-12320627 GCA_028565275.1 Leiocassis micropogon
GGGGAATTGGACGTGACTAGATTGGGGAGAAAATCGGGGAAAAAAGAATTGGACATGACTAAATTTATTTAAAAAAATAAATAAATAAAAAATCACAATACAAATCGAATCACGACCTGGTTATCGTGATATCATAGTGGGTGATACCTGGTGATTCCTACCTGGTAATTCCTATTCATAGTAATTAATAACGCTGATGAACCAGTTATTGACAAAGAATGAATACATACTTATAAATAATAATAAAAAAAACCAAACCCATTTTTACCATGGTAAAATTAATGGCATATAAAACAAGTTGCATAAATAAAATACGTATCCAGATTCCTATTTTTCAACCTATTTATTTTGGTTATAATGGGATCAAGAGATTTGTACACTATACTGGGAAAGTGAAGTTTTTTCCAAATTTACTATAAATAATAATTACTATAATTACTATAAAATTAATTATCATAAGCAACATCAGTACAGTATAAATGATGTACAGTAACAAGCCAAATTACTTTGTGTGGATTTTTAAAAAAAAATTTATACAGTAAACCTTTCACTTCAGACATTATTGTCTTCCTACACCGGGACTTATTTATGCCATTAAATTAAGGGTCAGCTTCATGTTAACCCAAAAATAAGAATGTAAACCTTAAAAATAAAATTCTTAAATGTATTATTTAAATCATAACTGTTAAACCAAAGCTGTAAAAATGAAAATAATTTTGTAAATGAAAAACATCAATATAAGCATAAAAACTGTATGAAGCCACACAGCTGATTTTGCCTTTGATCGCTGATTTACAATTATGTTTCTTATTCTGCTTTGCTTTTATTTTATGAATTTTGCGTTTACGGTCTTTTTAAGGTAGCTAAGCTTGTTTTTATGTGGGGGCGGGGCTTAGTGCTCATTGACCAATAAGCAAGTAATTGACATCTGACTGGACAGTGATCAAACGTGGCATCACTTCTAACCAAAAAAAAATTAGCTTTTCTCTGAATTTGGTGAACAAGCAGGCTAGATCTATGGAGGGGAACACATTATGTAAACATATAGCATTGCTTCCTGAAATAAAACATTAACAGAACACATGCTTGAATATAATGAGATGATGTTTTTAAGTTCCTTGAGGTTAAGGACAGATGTTACAGTTACTAACTATAGTCTCTGCTGCTACTGTCCCTGTCAGCCCTTTTCTCCCTCTTGTGTCGTTTTACTACATAAAGATTCTCCTGAATGAGATCAGAGGAAAAGATACATAACAATGAGAAATGTGATGAGTGCTTTGAGGTAGGAGGGTGTTAGCCTATTTTTGGCATTGTAGATAAGCATCACTGTTTTAAATCTGATGCAGCTACAGGAAGCCAGTGAAGGGAGCATGACAATAAAGTGATGTGTGAGAATTTAGGAAAGTTGAAAACAAGTTGTGCAGCTGCGTTCTGGATCAGTTGCTGGTTGAACGGTGCTCAGAGGTCAGAGCCTGTGGGAATAGAAATGGATGAATTCTAATGTGGTAAAGGAGAAATCAACATGTGTATTTTAGATTAGCAATATTACAGGAACAGGACAGCTTATTGTCAATGGTTACCCCAAGGCTGCTTTTAGTGACTGAAGTTGAAATGTAAGATTTTTTTTCCAGGGAGGACAAGATCCTGACCAGAGGATAAATCGTTGGCGATGAACAGCAATTCAATTTTGCTGGGATTACATTTCAGGGGCTGTCCATAGCAGTGGTACGAGAACCGCTGTGGTGATATTTTGCAATCAACATTGGGTCCCACAGTCAAAATTTACCCAGTGACATCCAGGGTTGACCTTTTTCCCAGCTAATGTAAAGCTTACCTATAACATTGTCACCACCACCATGCTTCACAGAGGGATGTTATTCTAATAACATATATTTTTTTCATCTTCATGATGCTGTTTGTTCTTAAACTCAGTTATTTTAGGAACATGTGTGAGACAAAAGGCAAAGCTCTCAATCTGCCGGTCGATCTTTGTTCCAACCCTCACCTATGGTCATGAGCGTTGGGTCATGACCGAAAGGACAAGATCGCGAATACAAGCGGCCGAAATGGGTTTTGTCAGAAGGGTAGCTGGCTTTTTGCATAGAGATAAGATGAGAAGCTCAGTCATCCGTGAGAAACTCAGAGTAGAGCCGCTACTCTTTTTGCGTGGAAAGGAGTCAGTTGAGGTGGTTCGGGCATCTAGTAAGGATGTTACCAGGACCCCTCCCTAGGGAAGTGTTCTTGGCATGTCCAGCTGGAAGGAGACCACGGGGCAGACCAAGGACTAGATGGAGAGATTATATCTCCACACTGGCCTGGGAACGCCTTGGGATTCCCCAGTCAGAGTTAACTGAGGTGGCTGGGGAAAGGGAAGTTTGGGGTTCCCTGCTGGAACTGCTACCCCCGTGACCCGACTTTGGATAAGCGGTTGAAGATGGATGGATGCATGTTGTTGTTCCTTAATTAACTACTTTGATGTTTTATTTTATTGCTTTGAAATCCTCAGTATTGTTCAAGAATGTAGAAAACAAATAATGAAACAAAAAACATTGGTACTGACTGTTACTGTATATGGAGATTACTGGACATTTCAATCATACAGTATAGCTCAAATTCATTCAACTATTTATCAATCTGTTTCCCTATCTAAAAATATATCTTAAAGTCAGACACTTGTTTCATTTAACATATAGGTTTCTTCTTATTCAGTTCATGATACCGTGGACACACTAGAATACCTACTTCAGAATGCTTTGAAGTGTATCTTATTATAGTGATAGTTATAGTGTAACTTATTACACTATATATTATAGTGATATGAGTTGACTGTAAGTAACATTATTATTATGGCAAAGTTTAGATGATTCCGTAAAAGCTGGGATGCTAAAAATATTTTGGGCCATATTGCTTAACCTTAGCTGACTGGTAAAATATTGAGTAACAGACTTTTAAAAAAATATTTTTAGCAGCCATATAAAATTAAAACAATTTTTTAATCTCCTACAGATCCTCACACTGTTTGATATAGTGTCAAAGAACATTTACATTGATGCATTTGGCAGAGACACTTATCCAGAGCGACTTACAAAAAGTGCTTTGAAGTTTCTGTCATTGGATAGATACTAGGTTACCAGGTTACTAACTAAGTGCATCAATCAAACTCAGTTAGGAAGTTTTTTTTTCTTTAGTTCAAGTATTGAAGAAACAGATATGTCTTGAGTCAACGTTTAAAGTTTAAAGATGCCAAAGACTCAGCTGTACAGACATCTAGAGGAAGTTCATTCCATCACCTACAGTAGGTGCCAAAACAAAAAAAAGAGTCTGGATGCATGTCTTCCTTGCTCCCTTAGAGATGGTGGGACCAGGCAAGCAATGCTGGAGGATTGGAGGGAACATGGTGCGGTGGGTGGTGTGATTAGAGCTGAGAGGTAAATGGACAAGCATCAGGGTTTTGAATTTGATGCGGGTACAGGAAGTCAGTCCAGGGAGCGGAGAAGCGGGGGGGGGGGGACTTGGGAGGGTTGAAAACGGGACGTGCAGCTGCATTCTGGATCAGCTGCAGAGGACGAATGGTGGACAGAGGCAGACCTGCCAGGAGTGAGTGGCAATAGTCCAGTCTTGAAATAACAAAAGACTGAGTAGCCTGTGAAGAAAGAAATGGGCAGATTCTTCTGATGGCCATTCTCCTCAACAGACTAAAGGAAAAATCCAAAGGCTGTTGATGCTTTGTTGTTAGTTGAAGCATCCAAATACATGATTTACATATAATAAAAGGGTTAACAAATTATTTTGAGGCTGTTAGATAAAAGCGAAACAACCATATAGGAGCAATGCAGCATAATGTTGCCATGTAAATTCTGTTACTCAAATATACTCTGTTGAATACCAGGCTCTAACGAGCCTTTTTACCTTTCTTGAAAAGCCATCTATGTATCCAAAAATTACAAGCTCACACCTGCTGAACAATTAATTAAACTAAAAAAGCAACCAGTTGGCATTTTGATGAGTTTATTGTTTGTGTCATGGCTCTGGTCATGATACCTGCAACATTAATAGATTTTATGGATGCCCATATTCTGGTCCAATTTAAACATTATTTCCTGTTAGAAAGTGAAACTACTTAGCACTGTAAAGAGAATTGGTGTATATACTCATCACATTCTGGCTCAAAAGCTTAGGGCCCCTTTTTAGGTCCACTTTTTGTATTTTTGTTCTTTAATTAGTATGTTCACAAAAAAAAAAAACCTCAGTAGTATGTTTAGCTTGAGAATGTGTTTTTGACAGGCTATAAGGGTGTCTGCTAAATTCTGTTACCATAATAAAAATCAGCAAATTAAGCTCCACCATATATTCTGTGTATACAAGTGCAGTAATCAATGCAAATAATCTAATGTGTAGTTGATGAAGTAGAGCTTTATATTAGTTAGTCTTCTTCAACACACTTTTTTTCATTTACAGGTGTACAACAATTTGTTAAATGAAGCCAATTGTCTTGTGGTAACATGCATTAGCTCAGATTATGCATTCACCAAAACATGTTCAGTGGTTTAAAGATGAACAAATGCGCTAAAATGTGCTAAGTGCTAGAGCATAATCATGAAGTTATGTTTTATTTTAGGGTGATGTTACTTACATTCCTTGAATGGAAGCCCAGTGGAAAAACTTGCTGTATAATTTGGATCAGAAGTTTTAAACATATACATGTAGTTTAATAGATATAGAGGCTTTTTTTTTTTTTTAAATAATCAAGACAAAGACATTTTTTATGTTCTTTTATTACCTTACAGTGGGTATCAATAATGTGTAACATTGTTAATACTGTATAACATTGTATCCTGCTAGGCAGCACGGTGGTGTAGTGGTTAGTACTGTCACCTTGCACCTCCAGGGTCCGGGTTCGATTCTCGGCCAGGCTCGATTCCCGTCTCTGTGTGCATGGAGTTTGAATGTTCTCCCCGTGCTTGGTGGGTTTCCTCCCACAGTCCAAAGACATGCAGACTAGGTTAATTGGCATTAATTGGCATTTCCAAATTGCCCACACACATGTGTGTGCCCTGTGATGGGTTGGCATGGAATGGGCTGTCCAGGGTGTACCCCGCCTCATGCCCTAACTCGCCTGGGAAAGGCTCCAGGTCCCAGCGACCCTGAATGCAGGATAAAGCAGTATACACGGTGAGTGAGTGAGTGAGTGTATCCTGCTATTTTAACAATTTACACTGTTCCACTAGTTTTTGGCGCATGGCTGAGGGGATTTAGAATTCATTCAGCTACAAGAGCATTAATGAGATAAGGCATTGATGTTAAGTGAAGGTCTGGGCTGTGAGGGTTGGATGTGCACAAACGTTTGTCCTTAAAGTGTTTGTAAACATAGATGGCACTGTCGCCTTGCACATCCAGGATCCAGGTTCAATTCCAACCTCGGGTCTGTGTGCATGGAGGTTGCATGTTCCAAATTGGCTGTAGTGTGTGAATGAACATGTGAGTGTGTGTGTGGCACCTCGTTCAGGGTGTATCCCACATCCTGCCCTAAGTTCACACGCTCATTCACACACAACAGGCAATTTGGGAACGCCAATTGGCCTAGTCTGTATGTCTTTGGACGGTGGGAGGAAACCCACCAAGCACGGGGAGAACATGCAAACTCCATGCATACAGACCCAGAGGTGGAAATCGTGGAAAACCAAAAAAAAAAAAAAAAAAAAAGCCTTTCTTATTTATACTGTTCTCTAATCTCTTGTATCCCCGGATTTGCCACACATTCTTCCTGACATGTGATATATTTTCTCTTTTTCTTTCTTTCTTCTTTTATCCCTCCCTCCAGACAAACCCTTCACACTAAACTGTACTTCAGTGATAATACAATCTCATATGTAGGCTAAAACGGATACCACATCCTGTATTTGGACGTGAGACTAGACTACACGTGAGGGGAAAAATCAAACTCTGGCACTTTGTGATTTTAACTGTCTGATTTCAACTGTCTAATTTTTGCCCCCCCTTTTTTTTTTAAATCGGTACATTTGTTTTTTTTTCGTAACCTACAAGATGGAAAAAACGAACAGATGTGAACGATTTGATTCTTGACGGAAGTGACGTTGGTCTTGTACGTGCGCTGTTCCGGGTTTGGATTGAACCGTCTCTCAGCACCGAGTGCTTATTAACTGAGCTGCACCCTTCAGCGGTGAGGAGGGAGAAACACGGCGTTTACTGCCACGGCGTTTGGGTCGTTTGTGCTTCTGCTCGCGAGCTGGACCTTCAGCGAGTCTCACTCAGCCGGGTCAGGCAGACACACCGCTAGCGGATTATGTGTGTTTGGAACAGCGCTGGATACAATTTAAACCTGCTTCGTTCACTAAAGAGAAACCTAACCCGTGCACTTTTAGTTCCTGACTTTTTACCCAGAGCATTATGGAAAAGGACTGATGTTCACAGACTCGTCTGCAAACTCCAGGTTGTAAATGATATCGCGGATCTCGGAACGGTTTCAGCTCCTGGTTTATTCTGGACTTTTCGGTGTTATGGTGGACATGCTGAAGACTCAGAGTCTGCTGTGTGTCCGCACTTTCTTCGGCGTGACGTCCAAGTTATGGAGTTTATTTTTGTACATCCTCAGGAAACCGCTAAGAACAGTGAGTATCCTATATACTTTTAAAAACAGTGCATATAGCCACGCTGTTCGCGGTTTCAGGCTACTGGCACTCGTACACCGGTTTAAGACTTAACCGAAAATCAAAGTTTACACACTGGTACAGGTGCGAAAAGCGCCTCAACACTCACACCTGAGAAACGGGGGGATAATTCTACGGAAACTTCGCCAATACGCGGGGCAGGTTTTGTAATTCTAACTTTCAGTTTGCCATTAAATGTGTTAAAGTGCAACTCTCTCTTCTGATTGGCTGAAACCACATGCTCCGCCCACTCAAAAGAAGTCCTGCGCAATTACCAACTCTGTTCCTACAATTAGAGCTCACACACAGAATTCAAACAAAAAGTTTGATTCAAATCCTGTACGTGTGCTATTCATTATTTACAGCAAAAAAAAAAAAAAGAATACATTTTTGTTATATGAAAGTACCATTTAGACCAGGGTTCAACTTGTTTTAAAGTAGGGATCACTTTAAATTGTAAAATAAAGTCCATGAACCCCTTAATTGTAGCTTGAGTTCATTATGTTTTAAGTAAAATGTGTAAATGAATATTCTAATATTTTATTATTGTCTCCATTTTATTTGTGAATTTTGCACCAACAACTTTTTTTTTCATAATAATTAACTAGAGAGAGAGAGAGAGAGAGAGATATAGATAGATACTTTATTCATCCCCATGGGGAAATTCACAACTTGATCAATTGTATTATTCTAATATTGTTTAGCGTTTTATTATCTGGTCGTTTTTGAGTTAATGAAGTAAACCTATTTGATTTAAGAGATCAGATTAATAATAAGAAAATTATAAGAAACATCATAACTTTCATGGCCTTATACCTCCATGGTCTGGGTTTGATTCCCGCCTCAGGTGTGTGTAAGTGGAGTTTGCATGTTCTCCCAGTGCTTGATGGGTTTCTTCCTGGTACTCAGGTTTCCTCCCACATGCAAATTAAATTAATTGACAGTCCCAAATTGCTTATAGTTTGTAAATGAGTGTGTGCTCTGTGATGGATTGGCACCCTGTCCAGGGTGTACCTCACCTTGTGCGCAAAGTTTCCTGGGACCACAAGCCTGTACAGGATAAGTGGTATATAAGATGAATGAATGAAAAATGAATGAATAATAACATTTTGATAGTCGTGGCTTATAATGTATATAATTAACAGTGTAACCATTAAAAAACAACAAAGAAACAGGCCTGCTCGGCATGCTACTGTACAATTAGATGTAGAATTCTCACATAATGTATCAAGAGTTATAATGTCAAGCATTGGTCTATATATTTTAAACTTTTGAAAATTAAGCACAAGAATGATTTCTGCTTTGTATGCAACTAATTGTTATTTTTGTCTTTCATACTTGCAAAAAGTCACTCAAACAGGAAGTCTTCCAATCTAGAACATCACATAACAGTATGTCAATGATATTCAATAAACTTGTTTTGCTAATTTTTTTATGCTGGCTTGTTTGCCACGCTGCCTCGGTGGCAAATTTTCAAGACATTCTGATGGTAAATAAGAAAAATGTACAGTCTTTGTGTAGTTTGATGTTAATGGCTTAATAATATTTGGTCAAGTTTTACTGTCTGGCCAAAAAAGTCTCCATTTCAGAATGGGCAAATTATTGGGCTACATCAAGCAAAGAAAACAATTAAGGTGATCTGAAATTACTGGAATTACACATTATCATTACCTGGAAGTATACTGCTCGACCGTCATCTTTGTAGGAGAACTGTGATCACTTATACCCCTATCTAACCTACGCGGTTTTGTGCGGTGGCCATAAGTACGGTTCATCATGATTTACCGCGAGTTTTTGATGCTGTGAGTATGTTTCCATTTTTCCGCGTGAAAAATTAAACATGTTTATTTTTAAACATGTTTAATTTTTTTGCCGGTCCTCGCAGAAGCTTGCGGTCCTTACAGAACTTCGCGGAATGTCGGCGGGCAATCGCGGCGACTCACGGTGTCTAACTCTGCATCTCACCATGAGTCAAACCGCGTAGGTGAGATAGGGGTATTAAACACTTAATTGTTTAAGTTGCATGGGGGGGAATCAAAAGTTAATATTACAGCTATGTTTAATAGTGAAATACGCACACAATGTTCTGAGAACTCACAGGATGGGGACTAAACAGCTGTGTAACCATAAGAAAACCACTTGTTATTAAGACAACAGGAAAAAAAAGACATCAATTTATTGGAAAGGAAGGTCATATGGTGTGTTGAGTCAGATTGACCTTATTTCAGAGTAATTGGCACATCAGGGTAAAAAGGGAAGTGCATGAAGCGCTGTACTCATCATGCAGAGTGGCCACGCTAAAGCTTCTTTAGGCAATATTTTGCTATAGTGTTACTACAAATTGGTCAGGTCTAGGCTCAACAATGTTATGTGGCAATAAAATGCAGTCAACTGATATCATTCGAGTTTTTCTTCCCTGATGGCACATTAATATTCCAGGACTCAAACAGTGAAAGAGTGGTTCTGGAAGCAAGAGGAATCATTTTCACATGTGATCTGGCCACCACATGTGTGCTGTAATCAAAGCTAAATGTGACTAAATGAAATCTAAGTGAGTGCAACATTTTCTCTGGCCAGGCAGTGTACATTATGCACCATTTATCATTTAATATTTTACTTCTGTTTATAAATAAAAAAAAAAAAAAAAAGACAAATCAAGAAGGAACTATCATTCATGGTTCTCAAATGGCGATAGAGTCAATAGTGTTATCACAAACTTAAAAAACAACAACGTAGTGTTAGATAGTTCTGCATCTCCTGTAGGATCCTAGACAGTAGGTTCATACAGGTTTTATCTGCCTGAATATGTTGGCTTCTGTAGCAACAGGAAACGCGTAAACCACAGCAATAGTGCGTTTTCATATACATACATTTTTAGAGTGAATTCATTTCTCCTATTTTAAGACTGGTTAACAGGTTTGTTGAAATGGCACAGCATTATCACAGCAGCGGTTACCCATATAAAGGTGAGCTTAAACCCTCAGTGTATCTTGGTCTGTGGTAAAGAACACATTATGTGCATGTCAGAAGCTGCAGAAAAGATGTGATGAAATATGTATGAGTGAAGGGACAATTTTAAGTAATTTAAACATACCAACTACACTAGATTTATCTTGCATTAAACAGAAATTATGAATTAAAGGTGTAATTATATGCCGTTTCACAACCAAAAGTATTAGACATTATTACCGACTATAATACAGTCAGGTTTCGGTCAACATCTGAAGGGGGTCATCTGGGGCTCACAGACTCTGACTGAGTGCATTCATTATGTGTCCAGCCACCAAAGACTAGAACAAAACCTCCCTTTTAAAATGCCATTCACCCTGGCTACCCTTTCTGTTTGCCCCTGCATTCCCACCAACTCCTGCCCTTTAAGCTAAATTTAGCTTGAGAGTAAAGCGTTAAGGGGGAAGGAACAGGAGACAGAAGTATATTCGATTCAGAAATGAAGGATGAAAATATGACGAGTAAGAAATGTCTTTTTTTTTTTTTCCCCTATGTTGAAATCCGAGCTCATGGCCTTTACTTCTGACTATTTCATCATTTTTGTTTTGGTCAGGGTACTATATGGCTGTTTACATTTTTATAACGTGTCCAGAAGTGAAAACATGGGTGAATTCATTAGCAAAAATCTTTTGTGTAAATTTAGGCAACACAGTTTAGGATTAAATTTTTTTTTTTTTCTTAATTTAGAATCTTTTTCAATTGTTCATTTTTAGATTTCATGACTGAGAATTTAATTGTTTTGTACTGGATATTTATGTTCTCTGGATTCTCTAGCTTTAAGGTCTTTAAACAAGAGCAATTCGTCAATAGCCTTGATTTAATGCATTTGAAATGGTTGTTGAATCTATATAGTTTTACTTTTGACCAGTATTCTATTATCAATGCACTTTTAGAAAAAAAAAGGGTTAAACCTAGAGGTCTTAAGGATTTCTGGATGCAGAAAAATGATTTGCTATGTTTGCTTCGTTTGACAGTAGTCAAAACTGTCGCATCTTAGGAAACATTTAGCTAAGAATTTGTACGCGCGCACACACACACACACACACACACACTCAAAAGATTGGTCTTATTGCCAAAATGCAGGATTTTTCTAAAATATAGAAAATAAATGTAAAACTTGGTCAAAACTTTTGACTGGTACTGTATAAACATGCATACATGTGCAGTATATAAAGTCTGTCATGTCTTGTATTGAAAATCTAAATTAGATTAAAAATTCTCATTTTCCTCTTTTTATTTTAGGTAATCCAATATCAGACGGTTCGATATGACATTTTACCCTTGTCACCATTGTCTAGAACCAGGCTCAGTAAGTATCTTTATAATTTTTTCTTCCATAAAAAATTGCTAAAAGTCACCTGTGAACTAAGGATGATCTCTTTTCAGGTCAGTTTTATTTGTAACAATAGATATTGTCACAATGCAGCTTAACAAAAATTCAGGTCTAGCTCTAGATGCCGAATGGTGAATGAGAAACTTTGAGAGGAACCAGCCCGAGAAGGAAACCCAGCCACAGTATCACTGTTGAATTGTGTGGCATTCTTGCTGAAGAAGGCAGGGCATTTAGTGTTGGTGGCTGGTTTATTTGTTTGTTTAAGTGATTAGGGGTTGAAAAGTTGACATCACAAAGTTTGGAACAAGTTTACAATAATAACAATAATAATATCATTTATTAAATTAGAAATTAATAATTTCTAATCTGGCACAAAAATTATTGGACACACAGAAGATTAATGTAACCCAGATGTGATTCGTAGTTTGTGGATAATGCTGCCATTACCTGGAAATCTTTTAATCTTTTATTCTCTCCTATGAAGTAACTAGGCCATTTTTAAGCTATTAAAAAAAAAAAAAATCAGTAAAGATACTAGAAGATGATGAAATACATAACCAGCAGACGAGTGCGTTGACAGCAGCAGATGTACTGTCACAATAAATACAGCCGTCTGTAGAGAACTGAATGGGCAGTGGTTGATTAAGACATAAAGTGAGGCTTTGTTTTGCTGTTCTGTTTTCAGCAGACTTGAAGGGGTTGCATGCAGTGATGGAGGATTTCATACTAATGCTTTAGGTTTTGGTTAAAGTTTTTTTTGCATGTTTTGCCAGATGCAGTGAAACGGAAGATTCTAGTTTTAGACCTCGATGAGACGTTGATTCACTCTCATCATGATGGGGTTCTGAGACCAACAGTACGGCCTGGCACTCCACCAGACTTTATCCTTAAAGTAAGAAATGCATTTTTTTAAAGGTCACATGCTGTTTAATGTTGATGAGACATTAACGACTAAGGCACAACTACGGTGCAAAGACCACTGTTCAAGAAGCAATGATAAAATTCTGTGATGGGTCTCTGTGAATAAAAACAGTTGAACTAGAACCGATATCTGTCTGTGTAAAATATCTGTGTAAAATCATACCTGGCATATATGCAGTGTTCTGAATACTGTCAATATTGTTGCATTTACTTTATTACACCTTTCTATCATGGCCAACATTGACTTTTTTTTAATTTTATTTTTATTTTTTTTATGCTGCATTGGCATTTCTGTGGGATCCTTGGGTGTCCTTGATCCCATCACCAGTTTTCTGGTGTATAGTTGGTGATAGATTTTATTTAGTTCACCTATCAGTGGTCATATGGCTGATTACTGTATTTGGCTGTACTTACTGGGCCATCCTTAAGCAAAAGTTCAGCAATAAAAATAAATAAATAAAATATCTAATTTGCATGAGGGAATGATGATGATCAAGTATCCACATACTTTTGGCTGTGTACATGCTTAAGCCACCCTCTGTTTTGTTTTTTACATTGTTGTCTAGTTTTTGTTGTTGCCCTAAGAATAAGGGCTTTATCATGGCTCTTTTTTTACATTTCTGAGCAAACAGATTTTAATAATTTTGCCATGTAGGCAATTTTTAATACCTAGTATCATCAGTTAGGAATTTTAAAACAGCCTGACGTACTTAACACTAATAAAGCCCCTTATTGCTTTTCTCTCTTCCTTTTGTTTTGTCTTAAGGTTGTTATAGACAAGCACCCAGTTAGATTCTTTGTGCATAAAAGGCCCCATGTGGACTTTTTCTTGGAGGTGGTCAGTCAGTGGTTCGAGCTCGTGGTGTTCACCGCCAGCATGGAAATCTACGGCTCTGCAGTAGCGGACAAGCTGGACAACAACAAGGGCATCCTAAATCGCAGATACTACAGACAGGTGACTGTCTGAAATGGCTACCTCGCTCACATGCTCACGGTGCATTATACAGAGCTCTATATAAAGCACTATAAGGGACAGTCACGAAGACACTGGGCCAAAGGCCAAATTTAGACCACAGCAAACTCATCTTTGCATATATGATGGAAGATCTGAATGACTTAGCAAATTCCAACAGATATTCTGTACTACTCTTAAAAACAACCCTCATACTCTAATACTGTCCTACTTTGTATTCATTCTAGCAGTTACATTTCAAACTGAAAGAGATCTCTATTGACTGTCAAACTGTTATGTTGAACCATTGCACTACAAATTGGTTGAACCCCAAATAATGCACTGTAACAGTGATGTTAGGGAATGAATTTGGACACGGCCTATCACTCGTGCTATGCTGCTCACATCACTTAATTTGCATTTATATAAAGATTAAATTACTGCATCTATTCATGTCATTATTCTGTGTCTTTTCCAGCATTGCACGCTGGATCTGGGTAGTTATGTAAAAGACTTGTCCATCATACATAGTGATCTTTCCAGTATAGCAATTCTTGACAACTCGCCTGCGGCGTACCGCAGTCATCCAGGTAAAATACCAACCTTTTAGCTAATACTCTGTGTATCATGAATATCTGACTTGGTTCTATTTATTTTTCGAAATATAAAGAGATGCATTGAGAGGGGGCAGGTGTGTGAAAGCAAAGGCTGCATGGGTCTGTACATAGTTCTGTTGGTTACAGCATACAGGGTACATAGTTACAGCAACAACATACTTTTTCCTTTTGTATCAGTCTATCCATGTGTACACAGCTTTTTGGTCAGCATGTGATCATGTTAACTTCACGTGTGTTTTGAAAACAGTTAATGATTTTGTTGTGCTTAACAGTACTGAAGTCTAAAGTGTGACATTGATGGTATAAAAGGAGTGGGAAGACGAATATCTTGTCAAAGTTAGACCATAATACAACTTCTAGATGGTTATAAAATGACTTATTTGGTTTCAACAAAACGAGTTCTATCTTGCTCTATCTTGCACTCCCTGCTGCCTTAAAATATTCCACAGAACTGTCACTTATTTACTGGCTGAGAAGTCATATAAGGACACGACCACAGAAAAATAGCTGGCTTTTCCATTAGTGATGAAGTCTGATCAATCCCTTTTTTTTAAAAAAAAAATTGATTTCCTTTCAATTACTGGTACTAATGCTAGATAAAAATTTTTTAAGAGTTTGTAGAAATATTTAAATTAAAGGTTGAAGCTAAAAATAAGCTGATCAGCTCTAATGTAGTCAGTGATCTCACTACAGTATTTCAGGTTTAAGCCTACGTACACAACAGACTGCTAAAAAGGAGATTGGATAAAAATTAAGTTTTGTCGTAAAGTGGCTCCAGCACGTTAAAGTTCACTTGTACCACTTCAGCGTTGTTATTTTAGTGGTGAAAATATTAAGTAAAAATAGTACGTTTCGATTTCTAAATAATATCCATTGGTGCAGGTGTTTTTTTTTATATTGAACAAGTAGCTTATTAGAAGTTTTTTTTTTTTTAAGTATATTATTAAATCCAGCACATAACTGTTTATAATATTGCTTTTATTCAACATTTGGATTTCATTTATGGTGCAGGTTAAACTTCAGGCAAATACTGTGGCAAGAAAAAGTATGTGAATCTTCTGGAATTTCAATTTTCTGCATTAATTTGTCATAAAATGTGATCTGATCTTAATCTAAGTCAATATATTGTGACTAAAGGAATAACAAAAAATATTCTGATATTTCATGTCTTTATAAAGAACAACAATAAAAATCTCAGCGCTACAGGAAAAAAAAAACTTGCTGGAGTTCGGTGTTGCCTGTCTTAAATTTTCAATAAAGTCTGTCCAGCGGTCAATTTTGTGCCCAGTTTGACACGCGCAATACGCTGTTAAAACTTGCGGTTTCTAATCGAGCACATAACTGCTCATAACTGCTTCTTTTATTTTCAGTAAAGGTTTTTTTTTTCAGTAATCTTATATAGAGGCTGGGGGTTATCTCTAAAGAGTATGATTGCAGCCAAACAGCAAACTAAAACAAACTCGCACCCTTTATTACTCTACAGGCTGTTCAGTCCATTATTTATTTTAAGATTAACTTGAATAGATTAAACACTGGTTAGAGTCACCATTCACTGCAGCTTTCGTAGTAACACAGCGTTTTTTTTTTTTCTTAATTCGTTTTTGAGCAGCACCAAAATTATGATTTATTTATTTATTTATTTATTTTTATTCTTACAGATAATGCAATACCTATAAAATCATGGTTCAGTGATCCCAGCGACACGGCTCTTCTTAACCTTCTGCCAATGTTGGATGCACTAAGGTGAGGATTTGACCCGAAATAGCAAACGATCATTTTTTTTGACCAATCATCATTCTTTGTTTAAAGTTAATTCTTTCTACAGATTCACAGCTGATGTTCGGTCCGTCCTTAGCCGCAACCTGCACCAGCATCAACTCTGGTGATCATCCCACCAAGAGCTGCATTTTTAACTTTGCATCCAGACTCTGTCCCTCAGTTTCGATGGCTCTTTTGTACAACACCAGCATAAGCATGATGAGGTGAAGGTCCAAAGTGAACTTGACTGAAGGAAGTAAAGAACTCTGGGATCATGTTTTCCCTTTGTGTCCTTTCCATCTTTAAACTGGAGTTCCTGCCCTTAATTTCTTCTGGAATATTGTGTGAGGACTGCACACAAAGCCATGAGCATCAAGGCAGAACCCAGAAGGAACACTTTAATTCATACAGTGCCATAGTTTTAATGAATCTGTATTTCTCAGGTTATTGGTGATGGACAATGTTCTTCCGTCACTGTGATTATGTGGCAAAACTGAGCAATAATTTGGAATTATAATTTTTTTTTTTTTACTCGGCTTTCCTTCTCTAAGTAAAGTTGTTGTAGCCATCAGTTTGGGAAAAGTTTGGGGGAAAGTCAGTGTCCGTGAGTGTTTTATTTAATTTAAATTTAAATTTTAAATTTTTTCTTTTATAAACTCTTTGGCAATACTTGATGGATGAGCATTGAGACAAGAGTATAAGGATTTTAATGTAATGTCTAATTTAGACTTGGAGTCTCAAGTACATATCTGGGTGTCCTTTAAACACGGTCTTTGTAACAACACTTTATATTTTGTGATGTGTAATGTAAGGATTGTTACGGTGTCCTCTTTAAAGACAGGAGTATGTAATGGTTTATGTATTAACGGGCAGTTGTCAATTTTAAATGACGGATATGTTGAATGTTTTCCCCAACCTATTTTTAATCAAGGTCTCTGAATACATCCTGAATTGTTTCTATTCTTCTGAAAGGCATAATAATAATTTGTGGGAAGTTTTCATAGAACTAAGTGTTTTGTTGCAGACTTCAAAAGGGAAAAAAAAAAAAAGTTTTATTTTCTTCACACATTTGTACTGAACAGTCTGCAAAACAGTCGCTGTTTCAATGTTGTTTTTATGTTTACCCTGGTTGATTCCAAATCTGATATTCTGCTCAAGTCTCAGGGCAGGTCGTTGAACTCCAGTCCTGAGATTAATAAAATATGAAAGTGTGAAGTTTGGCTGCTTTTTTTTTTTTTTTTTTTTCCTTCATTGGCTGCAAGTTAACAATTATTTGAGCTGACTTTTGTTGAAATGCAATGTGTGACCTTTATCAATGTACTGTAGATCAGTGAAAAAGCTAGCTCCAAATTGGAAGACGTTTAAACCTTCCCAGTTACCTAATACCATATGCTAAACCGTGCAGTGCTGATGTTTAGCACCCAGCTGAAAATACTTTTTAAATTGTTGTGGAGCAGAAATGGGATCATGAATAGCATGTATAACACTCTGCAATAGCCAAAAAAATTAGATATTTATTTAAATGACGATTCCCAAAAAATGTTTTAAGGTAAAGAGTTAATGAAGACCAGTTCTGACAAAAATAATTCATTACTGTAAGGCATTGCCTAAAATAAAACGAAAGCAAATGTCTTACTTCAGAAGAATTGGGGCAGTTTCTACAAGATACTCAGAAAAATGTACCAGACAATTTCTTCATAAAACTGCACTGTGGAATTAGACAGGACGAGCTGGCCTTTGGTCCCCACAGGCATGGGTGAGCCTTAGGTGCTCATCATCCTATTACCAGTTTACTGGTGTATGGTTGATCAATGTTGTTTAGTTCACATGGTGGTGGTGGTCATGTTACTGCTGATTGTTTTTTGGCTTGGCTAAAGGAGTCTGGGTCAAATCTGAGTATGTTTAAAATTAGTGCGAATTCCATATTTTGATCACTGCTGGTACTTATGGCCATGAAAGGGAACACAGGTGTGACCCATATGAATTAATTAAGTGGCACACTACAGAATGTATTTAGATATGTTGGGCTGACAGTTGGCAAACCACATAGACGGAAGCTGATTGTGGTAATCGTATAGGAAGCTAGTCCATAGTAATTTTATGAGCAATATTTATGATAAATCACTATAATTTAATTACTAAAATCTGTAATTACTAAAAGTTTGTCAGAGTTGACAAACTGGGATTAGAATTAGCTGTTATTTAATATATTTTTAAATATTATATTTGTGTTTTCTGTACTTTCTGTACATTCTCTGTAAAAGTCTAATTTTGTACTGTCATTAACAGTCAGGTGTTTGCTACCAGTGTTGTGACTTTAGTTTTTTTTGGGGGGTAATTAAAAAAAAAAGAGTCATTAATATCCAACTAATCTAACAAGTAATTTACAAATACTTTACTTTTAATGTGATGTCACGGATATCTATTGCTATAATTTGGTGCTACTTTTGAAACTATTAGGTGTTGTATTTCTATTAGATTCACTTTATACATTTCAAGAATAACTTGAGTGAGTAGTATGTTTGTTTTTTTCCCCGAAAAATTTAAAGTTTAATAGCATCATATTTTTGTATTGTGTACTGCCTGGCCATCTCGTAATAGCATTTTCACATGCACAAAATGATGAGAACTTGCAGAATTTGCACTAAACAACTGTGTGGCCATAAAAAAAAAATTAATAAAAAAAAAAAACACTTGCTCGTAAGGCTAATCAAAAACAAGGCTTCAGTTGGCTAGAGACCATAAGGATTGAGGTTTGGAGCAATAAAAAAGGTCATATAGTCAGATGAGCCAAGATTCACCCTATTCCACAGTGACGGGCACATAAGGGTAGGTGGGGAAGCGTATGAAGCAATGCATCCATCATGCATCATGGCCATTGCACAGGCCTCTGGAGGCAGTGTTATGATCTGGGGTTGCTTCTATTACTTGGCTTTTTTTTAGACAACAGAAAAGTTAGAGAATCCAGATGAACCTGATCTGGTTGTGCAGATTTGAACCATAAACAGTTTGGCTATTACAGCACAGTTTAACTGTTTAGGTATTGGGTATTGGGAATTGGTATCTAATTCAAAGGGAAGCATTGACCGAATTGGTACTTGCTTTCTTGTTTTGCTTACCCGGTTGCCAATTGTGCATGATGAAACGCAGACACAGCCCGATACCATTCCAAAGTTATAGATATTTAAGTACCATGGCAATACAATAAATTGGAATAGTAATTAGATTACTACCCTGATTCTACAATTACATTTAGGCCTTTATTTGTTACATATATGTATGTTAGTGCGCAGTGAAATTCTTTTCTTCACGTATCCCAACTTGAGTTGTGGTCAGAGATGAGGATCAGCCAACAGACAGTGTCCCAGGAGCAGACAGGGTTGTGCTCACAGGCCTAACAGTGGCAGCTTGGTGGAGTTTGGTTTTTAAAGACAGACTTTATAATAAGTAACCCAGAGCGTTAACCTACTGAACTACTACTGTCAAATGTACAGTACTGTGGCAAGTACCATGGTACATACCACAAACTGTTCCACAACATGATATTTTTACCATTTCCAAAACTGAAAATCACAATGTTTCCATGGTACAAGTAAAGTCTTGGAGATGTTGCGGCTGACAAAAAGACAGGAAGCAGAGCTGAAGGTGTTGTGATTTGCTTTGGGATCGACA